>JAQMCX010000058.1:5046600-5088230 GCA_029814765.1 Acanthurus leucopareius | reverse complement strand
GGATTATAAGGCGCACTGTCGGTTTTTGAGAAAATTAAAGGCTTTTAGGTGCGCCTTATAGTGCAGAAAATACGGTACCTTTTTTTTGTCACTGCTTAATTTCGTTTTTAGCTTCAGTTTTTGTTCACCATAATGATCCTTATGTGAACAGGCTATTATAAAAAACTTTATCTGTCCTTTCTGTGTCTTGTGTGACTCAGTCTGATATGTTTTGGACACGTGACAGGGGAAACATATTGTAAGTTTAACACAAGCATCACCTTTATTAACAGGACATTGTGTCATTTTGTCCTCTGTAATAATTCAGTGTGGTTAATCTCTTCAAACATGCCAGAGCTTCTCTGCTAACCCACGATGTAGACATCTGTGTCTCCAGAGCACGTGGAGCATCAAGGAAGCAGCCAATTAGAAGTCAGACAAGATGTGATGTGTTGGCTGCCAACATGAAACCAGTTTAATCAGGAGTCATTCAGTTAGAGCTGACGAGCTCTTCCCTCGTTAGCACAGCTGGAGCTGTGAACCGTGGAGCTGGATGGAGAGCTCTCAGTTTTAACAATCACGTCTGCAGTGGTTAGCTCCGATGCTACACGGCAACAAGGTTCAGGGTTCGAACCCAGGGCCTTCCTGTGCAGAGTTTCTGTGTCAGACATGCAGGTTAATTGGCAACTCTTGCCTGTAGGTGTGAAGGGGAGTGTTGGTGGTTGTCTGCCTCTCTGTGTCAGCCCCTGTGACAGACATTTCCAGGGTGCACCCCACATATCGCCCACTGTCAGCTGGGATTGGCTCCAACGCCCGCGTGACCCTCAGGATTAAATCAATATAAGCTAATGACTGATAGCCTTTTAAACGTGGCAGAGAATGAGTGGCAATCTATTAAAATTACCGCGAAGCATGATGAGAGAGAGGGAATTAATTTTCTCTCTTTTTTTTTAATGAAGTTGGATGTCCGTAATCAGGTCTTTGTTGGAAGCAGGAGAGAGGGAAACCTGTGGTTTTAAAAATGGGGTAAAATGCATGTTTACTGAAATATCTGTTAAAGCAATAACAGGCTACTGTTTGGAGACTCAGATTAAAACATTAGCATCAGGAAAAGCACTGCCTTGTTCAGTAGGGCTCTGTGCTCTTGTGCTTACAAAAGATTGATAAAATTATGTTTTTTGTAAAATTTTAGATCAGAACTCCCAAATCACTAGCCTGCAGGACAAATTCACAGAGAAATCCAGACAAATTTATACAGTCCCACGCATGTTTAGAAATGAAAAGCTAAATATCTTGCTGATATGCAAACAGGTTGAGCTGACTCTTGTAAAACTTGTAACTCACAAAGCTAAAAAGCTGTGATATATCATAGTAAATAAATATTTTATATACTATCTATTATGTACAGTACAGTACATACAGTTCAGTATGAACAGTAAAAAATTGTAATATTATTTCAAATCCATCTAAATGTTTGTGACCCTTCCAAAGATCTGGTCACAATTCTGACTTCAGAGTTTGCATCTGACCTAAATACATATCCATGTGAAATCAACTTTCAATCAGATGCCTTTATCTAAAAGCCCGAGGCCGAGTTTTTCCTTCAGATCGTCAGTAAGAATGCGCCATGGGACTGAATAATGAGCTTTTTACAACTTAGAAAGTCTGTCAGCGTGTTGGGAATGTTCAGCCAGACCGCTCACACAAGGGGAAACTCACACACTGACCGTCTTGATCACAGCACCAGTCCTCATGTAAAAGTCAATAATGTCAGTGTGCATGAGGTTCCAGTGCTCATGCTACATTAGCTGTGTTTCTATCCAGCTGTCCAGACGCACTTTTGAAACATCACAAAAAATAAATCCAGTGTTCAGGCTGAACTGTCTTGTGGATGCGAGCAGGTTAGTTAAAAGGGTGGAAATTATTGTACTATTTTTTTAAAGGTGCAATGTTCAGAATTTGGGGCGATCAACTTGTGGAATATATCAGGAATTAAATATTATATTCATAATTACGATTTCATTGGTGTATAATCACCAAAAAGTAACAATCATTGCATTTTTGTTACAGTGAATGAGTCTTTTAAATCTAAAAAGGGACCTCTTTTCCATGGAGTCAGCCATGTTTCCACAATAGCCCAGAGTGGACAAACCAAACAAGAAATCTTTTGCATATTTGGTGGGATAAGTGGTGAAATGTTTAGATGGTTGTTATCTGCAACCTCACCCCTAGATGCCACTAAATCCTACATGCTGGACCTTTAACTTAATAGTTGACAATAGTGGTGCATTCAAGTGATCATGATGGTCATTATGGTTGTGTGTATTCATGGTTTTAACTACTTTATTAGAAGCTCACATCAGATTCCTCATTAAGGCCGATTGAGACTTAATGACTGAATATGTATACGTCCGTACATTTGGGTCTAATTGTGTGTGTGTGTGTGTGTGAGAGAGAGAGTGTGATGCCAAACCATATCTCTAGGAGCATATTTGACTGCATGGTTACCTATGGCAATTAAACCAATAAATCTAAGCTGTCAGTGTATTGGCTCTACACCAAGGGACACCCACAAGCCTTTGCACACACTCACCTAATATGTCTCAGGGTCTGTAAATAGGCTTTCCACTCCTGACTCATTTAGGGAAATTCTTCATTATGTCGGGTTCATGTGTACAGGAAAATGCACACTTTAAATTTGACTTTAAGACAAAACTCCACGTCTTCCTCTGTCTTTGTTCTTCTCATTCTCTCTCACACACACTCTAATGTCCATCAAGCTCTTTTTCCCCATCTCTGTTACTTTCCCAAGACACACAGCCTTCTTCTTCCCTCTTGAATTCTAATGTGAGGTTTTATTCAATGAATTAATCATGCATGGTGAAGTAGGCTAATAGTTGTTATGATGTAGAAATAAGAGTCCATTAGCAGTAATAAGAAGACTAGCTCGGCTCTTATAATGAAAAGGCCACTCAAAGGCTACGGTCTTATTTATAAATGAACATTGTTCAGTGGTAAATCTGAGCAATTTTAGGCATTGACAAAAATCTTTGTTATCGTAAGAGTGCATATTGTAGTGCTAACAATATACTTTCAATACACTGAATGTCTGTTTGCTTCCTCATTACATTCATGGAATAAAAATCTTCATAATGCGATATGAAAGCAAGGTTTTATTATTTCTTGTGATGAATTTGAAAATGAGCTAACAAAACGTAATTAGATTTATATCATTTTCTAAAAACCAAAACACAGTGCTGTAAAATGTTCCATTTTTAAAAAACACAAACAAGAGCATGAGAGCAGCAGGACCACTGGTTTAAACAGATTTTAATCCATATTTTAGAGACATTAAATATTTAAAAACAATGGAACTGCATCACAACTTCTGATCATCACATAGAACAACTTCATTATAAAAAGAACCATATAAAAGGCCAAAAGATAGCACTGATAGAAACAGAAAAACAGCTGAAGTTGTGCAACACATTTAAAAATACAATGCAATCCACATTGGACAGATGTGTTCTCAGATATTATGTAGTTGAAAGCTTTATAATGTGTTTAGCCAGTCATGTACATCAGTACCACGGAAAATTTTGTCAGGCTGAATCAGAGGCACTGTGTTACAATTTCTGACTTGAAATAAGCTAACTGTACCATAATGAGGTTCCCCACAACTTTGAAGGTGCAGTGAGGCATTTTAAAATCAATAATTACCACATAAATTTGAATTCTTTATAATTGCAATGAGCAAAAATCTCTTTATTATGCACCTTTAAAGACAATATTAGGATTTGAGGAGTTCACTGACGTGGGCCTCTTCTACATCAGCACTGAGACCTGCTGACAGATTTCACTGCAGGGAACAAAGTGATTGAAAATATGAAAGTGCTCAGAGTCAACACAGATTTCCAACTTCCTGTTTTACAGGTTGACTCCACCTCAGCCATTCTGAATCATGATTTATGCATGATTTAACACTGCTGTGTTCCAGGAGGGATACAATTAATATTTCCACATGGGACTGTGAACCCATCACAGCACCTCGCAAAGGGTCAACAGTTTCAAAGACTGACTGACTAAAATGATAGAACTGCTTTTTAAAGGTTTCCTGATCACTGGTCACTTGATGAGGAACATGCTGACTAATTGAGAGCTAACAAATAAGCTCTTTTTCAATGTGAGCTCTTAAGTAGGAAATTTGTAAGTTTGATTGTAGCAATGTATGTTTATTATTACACTGCTCCCAAACTAGTCACCTCAGATCAGCAACAATACAAAAGGCCTTTTAAAGAAACTGGCAACACACTGGAAAATGACCTTACTGGTTCCCTTTTCAGGAGTTAAATGTGAAGTTTACCACTCTCATAGCTTTGCGTTCAGTTCGAGAGATAGCCCTGAGGCAATTACCCTAGCATAAAGACTGAAAGCAGGGGGACACACTTACTCAGTCTGTCCAAAGTCCAAAGATTTAACTATGATTAACCTTAAACTTATAAACTCATTACATATAATTTGTTTAATCCATTAAAAAACAGAGATGTAGAGATGATGACAGTTTGTAGTTTTAAGAAGAGTTAGCCTCTGGAATTGTTGCTGAATAGCTTTGTTTAAAGTGTGAATTAAGGGTAAAGGAGGCAACACTTGACGAAGGTAATAGAGACAGTTTGGGTGATACTGGGATTTGATGAGCAGGGAACGAGACTCAACAATTATCTGGCTCTGATAGGTTACTTTGTTTAGGTGTGCTGGGTTCTTGCAAATGCCATTAGAAGCACTAGGTAAAGCCAGAGGAACCAGCTATTTTTCGTCTGATAATGTAATAGTCAAAGTTTAAGTAAATAAAGAATAAAGTTATTTCTAAAGAAGTTACCTTATGGCCCTTTGAATAAATGAATGTAATGAATAAAACATTCTGATTAGTGAGCTTTTGAGGTGCTATACTGATTTTTAAACTTTGGACAGACAGTACTTCCTGTTCTTGGTCCATATTCAAGGAACAGAAATGAGAGTGGTATTGATTTTGTTATCTAACCCTTGGAAAGCAAGTGCTTAGGTGAATTTCCCAAAATGCTGAACTATTCATGTTTAGATACTGCTCTTTGAATAAACAATACACATCTAAAGCAGATTGGCTGCAAAACTTGTTTGCCAGAGTGGCTTTTTCTGTTACAACTGAAAACAAGAACTCTCCTACAATATGAGTAAATTGCACTGAGGAATAATTAAAAGGGGACTTATGATTGTTCCTGTTTAGAAATTTGGCATAAATTAGGAGATAAAAATATGTTTGCAGTCATTTTGTAGAACTGACCTGTGCAGTAGTCACAGCATATTAGCGTTTCCCTCCAGTGACCTCAGCAAGTGATTATAAGATAGATTTTGAAAAAAATCAAATTTTCAAATATTTGTTTCTAACACTGTTGCATGACTCTGACAGTACAACTGTTGATAATCAAATATTTAAAAAAAACCCAAGAAACAAACAGCTTTCTGGTAGATTACAGGACTTTGAAAAGGAAGAAAACCCTTTATTGTCCCTATAAATACTGCTATTTACCATATGAGGCAGTTTGGCAATTTCCTAAGCAATCAAAGTGTATCTGTGATTTTCTGAAATGCAAACAAATATTCGAGACACACATCACTACTGGAGAGATTATCAATGTATTATCGGCTTGTTACCATCTGTTGTCAAAAAATAAATCAGTCTGTCTAGCTCTCTATTGTAATCAGCACAGCAGCGATGTTGTTTCTGTCACTGCTGCTTTTGATAAACAAGTTGACAACTGTGATAATGTAACAAGAGCTAATGAGATATTTAATAAGATGTCAGCAGAATAAAAGGCCATGCTGAGGCAGTCTGTCTCTGAAATGTTTCAGCATATAACCACATATTGACATTGCATATAGTCAAATGAGCTGTTGCATGAATTCAACATTTACCATAACCATCATGTGACATGTAGCATAGTGGGATGAAACCTATGCTTCCCATGATGCTACCGATGCAATTTTTTTTTTAACATTTTACAGCATATTATTGTATAAGTATATTGTACCGCTGCATATAATCAAAATAAGGACCATTGTGTGAAATTAACAATAACCATATAGTAACATCACTGTTTCACCATAAAACAAAACAACATCGAACATCATTGTATTGGACTGAGCAACACTGTGGATCAACTATTGACTTGAAACGACTGAGGTCTAGCAGAAACGGTTTGTGGGTTTTGTTTGTTGGCTGTTGTAGAAGTTCATTGGCTCATAGGGACATTTTGGCTTCATCACCTCAAATAAAAAAAAACAAAACAAAAACAAAACAAACAACAACTTTAAAAGGCATTTTTGTTCAACAACAGGGAATAAAAGTTGGAACTGTTACCCAAAGTGTTCACTAGTAAACCTAATTAGGCTTTCAGATAAAGAACCATGAGTCCATTTTAGAGGAATAGTTTGACATTTTGGGAAATACTCCATGTTTATTTACTGTCTTGCTGACAGTTACCACTCTGATGTCAGAGTGTTAAACATATGGCTAGAATAAGCAACCAGTTAGCTTAGCTTAGCTTTGAACAAACACTGGAAGAAATGAGGGTACATGCAACAAGTCCTCCAATCAAAACAACATGCCAGATCGTTTTCCTGCTTTTGTCTGAATTTACGAGCCAGGGGAATGTTTCCAAAATAGCGCCCCCAATGGCAGCAGGAGGCATATTACACAGCTTATTTTCACTCTTGGGGTCATTTTCTGTTGGAGGACGGTCTCATTCTGATATTGAGGTTAAGGTCACGGTAAGACTACAAATGGGATGGTAAGGTGGACCTTTTTTAACCTAGTTTTAATTTTACACGACACATTGTTGTTAATTACATGGTCGCTAAAGGTGGTTAACAGTTTATGATATTATTATTATAAGCCACAAAAATTGTAGCAGCTAACATCTGTGTTGCTTTTTTGACTGAAAGTAACCTTTTGGAGCATGTTGTATGAACTTGATTGTCACAATGCAACATTTTGCAACATTGTAAATGAACAAGAATTCTAATTTATCTGATTTATTCAATAGCCCAGCCCCAAAACAAACTAAATACAGTGTGTTAATCGGCAAACTTTAACAGTCTTAGGGAGTGTATTTTGTTACCTTTTGAAAAAACAAGGATAGCTGTTTCCTGATTTATCTATCTTTAAGCTAAGCTAACTGGCTACTAGCTGTAGCTTCACAAGTGTACAAAGATGAGTGTGAGATCAGTGTTCTCATCTTAACTCTCTGCAAATCGGCAACTGTGCTTCCTGAAATGTTAAACTTCCCTGTGTGACTTGATGTTCTTCAACATTATTACCTCCATTAGACTTTTATCTTCAGCATCGTACATTTGAAGCGGCTCTGTACTTTCCGGTAATGTTGAACATTCGCACTGCAAATGGCTATGTGACAAGATATACATCTACTGTTCTCTTTTTTTTTTTCAAAATGGACACAATAAGTTCTTGGTCTGAAGCTATCATTTATTGCATGCGATGGTTATAATTTTTCAGGCATTTCAGACAAACCAATACTTGCTCAAATCATCTAAAAAAAAAAAAACCCAAAACAGCAACTGATGCAAATTTGACACGTTAAATCACACAATTTTCTTAAAGCCAAACCCTGGTGTCATCATAAACGCCAGTAAAAAGCTTGTGGAAACATTTGATTTTACGAAAAACAATCTCATATTTATACCAATATGGTATGGAAAATCATTTAGATTAATTCTTTGTTATTAAATAAATAGAGCAATTCCCACTGGACACAAATAGAGGCACTTGAGTTTCTTTTTTGTCAAAGTGAAAATTTCTTTTCACATCTGCATTGTCTTCCATACACATTCAGCGATGGTCAAATGATCCAAAGTTAAAAACTCATGCTTGATGTGCTGGATTTACATAGACCATGAGAACGAATCCAGATTTAAGTCCTAGTAGCACATGTGATACAAAAGGGTCTCCTTTTGCCTTCATGTGCCACAAAAGGTTAAAAATCAGATTATAAATGGTGCTGTGTAAATGCAGCCTTAGTCTGTGCATGGGCACACACAGTCTCACACACACACACACACACACAGTCACACACACACACGCACACGCATAGATACCCTATTTTGTTATATCACTCCCTCATTCATTCACACTGAATCATTTACAAGACACTAAAAACAAACACAAACACTGTATTCAGGAGTCACAGTCTGTACATTATGGTACACAACATCATTATTGTCCAGTCAGATAATGATTTAAATAGACTTGACAATCGGCTGTACTGTACACGTATACACACTAACAACACAACACGACAAATGCTGGGGAATGACTCCAAGATATCAAGCAGATGATTTGATCTCATTAAGCTCTGTACAAAGTCACTGCTCATACACAGATTTTCTGACATCAGGGCAGAAAAGCCGATGTGAGACTTTTACCCCATTTACTTGATCTGCACGTGGGTGGGCGCTTAATTAGAGCCAAATCATACCAAATCTTGTAGTTTTTCCCCCTGTAAGTGTTTGACACCTTAGTGGGCGGGTTACTATGGGGAAGAGAACTGAGTGGAATTTCACCAAAGCACATAACCAGTAAGAGAGGAACCAGACGAATACTTCTTCTGATGGGAAACAAAGCCCTCATTTGTAGGACCAGAGAATTGAGGGCTTGTTCTGCTGAGCTGTTAACTCTCCAGACTGCTACTCCTTAGTCTTTCTAGACACATCTTAATGTTGGGGTTATCTTGATTGGATAGTTCTGAGAGGCTCACCATCTGAGATCCTACAGCTTCCATTTTACAGGTTACATGTGATTTTTTTTTTATGGTAACTGGACAAACTAAGCTTTTTCTATTCCTAATAGATGTTTTGAAGCTTTAAACGTATAAGTGACTTTGCATAAAACCCCAATACCTTTGCAGACTCATATGTGTTCATTCCAACAGTCTCACACACACACAGTCTCTGTAGTGACAAGTATCACAAATATGTCAAGTCGGATAAACTGGCATCACATATCTGGTCAAATTAATGATCTTGTTCACTAATTCTCTGACAGGATGATTCCTAAATTTGAATTATCCCACTTTTTTGATTAGAAAAATCCTTGTATGACTGCCTGTGTTTAGACAGCATTTGATGTCTACAAGTTTGCCCTTTTTGTTAAAAAGAAGTAAATAAGATTTGTAGATAAACATATTTCTATTCCTTTATCTATGGTATATTGTCTACGTGTCAAATTGGATTAGCAACAATCAGGGTTGCTGGTGTAAATCCTAAGAATGTTTAAAGAATACTAACCCTTAGCAAATATATATGTTGTCTGAATCTAATGAAGGAAAGCTGGTCTCTGCCACTGACAAAGCAAACTAATGACTATAACAGAATAAATGCAAGACAGAACATTTTCAAATGTCGAGTCTCACATAAAGAAATGTTTGTTCTAAAGTACTTTAAAAATGTTAATGTTAAATTTGATTGACTTGTTACCACATATGGAGATTTTTTAGCAGTCACTTTGGAAGCTGTTTTGTATCACTGAGACTAATTACTGTATCCTGTTAAATACCTAAAGGAATGCACAACACAGGCAGCAGCTTGTAGCTTCTGACTGAAAAAGAAGCAGAGGACTTACTTCAGCCTCTATCAATTCAGCTCTAGTGGTTGTAGCTGAGCTCCTTTCCCTTTACCAGCGTGGTCCTTATCTAATGGATTGGACCGGTACTCCACTTGGATCGATATCAGCCTGAGGCTTTAATTCTCGTCCCAATCACAGACACGTTTCTAGGCCACTGCTGGAACAGATGAGCCTCTGTTTAGCTCCTTTCCTTCCTTCAGCCTCCTTAATCACATCAACTTCTGACATGTCTTTTTGAAAATGATCCTGTCTTTTTAAAAATACTCTTTTAGCTGTCCTCGCTTTCTACTTTTAGCTAGTCAGGGACACAGGAAGGGTTGTAACATATATTGTATGTAAGGAATGTAGGCAACCTGCATGGATATGCAGTTGCAGTTGCTTCGAAAAAAAAAAAAGCATCAGCCAAATTTCAAATATGCTAATTTGTATTGAGTGATTCGCAGTTGAAAATCTCCAAACTTAGTTACTGTTCAGGCCTCGTTGCAGGTGAATTTCAGTCCAATTAATTCACCCAGTGGATGCCGTTACATTACCGTGGGTGGTGTAGGGTCATTTGAAGGATCCCAGTGGGAACTGAAGTATCGTCCTGAGTCTCATCTCACTTGTTATCCCAGTTTTAGCTCCCAGGCCCATTTCATTTTTTAATAGGCTCTGGCTGAGTCCTTACAGTAGGTGAGCCTCTATGCGGAGCCAGTGCAGTCCCTGTCTGATGTATCGGACCAACTCAGTCATGCTGCTCTGCTGACTCAATGGCTCCATCACCGAATCCAGCTCCTGGAAGAACTCTACAGGAGGGTGAGTGAGAAACACAGTTACTTAAGATTACTCTCTGTGCTGCAGTTTGTGCTGAAATGAAACACAAGAATTTTTGTTTTTGAGGTTTTTTTCTAAATGTGTTGTTGGCATCAAGTCAGGTCAGTCATTCATCCACACCTTTAGTTTACAACATTTTCCACAAATTATGAATGCTTGCTTTTTATTAAGCGCAAATCTAGTGAACAGTACTTTTTTATGAAAACATAAACATAATTTAGCTTAATTTGGTGCCTCAGACAGCAGGACAGTTAGCTAAACAGGCTAATTAGCGTAACGTGATTTGTTTTTTGGCTCAGGCAGAATGATGATTAGCTTGCCATGCTTTAGTAGCATGCAAGTTTGTTTATATGGTAATTTGTTGTTTAGTTTATTTGGCAACCAAGGCAGCATGAGGATGAGCTTAGAATGCTAGTTAGCTTAATATTCTGATTGCATTATTTGGTTGCTCAAGCAGAGGGGTAATTAGCTTGACATGCTGTTAGCAGTATATTAGTTAGCTTAATGTATTGTTTGTTGCTTAGTTTATTTGGTAGTTAAGGATGTATGAGGGCTATCTTGACATGTTGTTAGCATGCTAGTTAGCTTAACATTTGTTTGGTTGCTCAGGTACCTTGAGGTGTAGCTTGATGCGTTAGAATGCTAGTGAGCTTAATGTACACCTCCCTACAGACTTTTGCTGTAGTGCAACAATACCACAACAACAAAAAATTCTCACTGACAATGAATACATGAAGATAAACTCGTGGTATTTTCTTTAGACTAACAGTGCTATGTAATTAGTTTGTAGAGTGTTTTATGATTTTTCCCTTTTAGCTACATTATGTGGGCTTGTATCTAAAAATACACAGATTCATGTAAAGTAATTTGTCAGCTGTAGTCCTACCATTGCTGTCAGTGGCCAGTCTGTCAGCTGTCTCCCAGTGTTCATAACTCCGCAGAATATTGTTGGTGATGTTAACGTGACTGGCAGCCATGTGGTGAATCCGCTGGGGAATAGCCACACTTCCAGACGAGCTGGTGGCACCTCCAGATCCTCCTCCTGCTCCTCCACCACCTCCTCCATTGCTGGCTGGGGAGGGGCTGAGTGAGAGGGGAGATGGAGTCCCATTGACCCTGGAGAATATGGAGAGGCAGTGAGTATCATTGATGCTGAGAGAAGACAAAAAAAGATTTATGTATGCTTTTAAATTGCTTGATAACAACCAAAGAGGGAAGTGTGCACTAAATTTTGTTATCACAGTGTTTAGTCGTCAGTGTTTACCAAAAAGACTTAGCGGTATCAAGGATATTTCTGCTAAATACTTTCTTTAATAGTTTTTGGTTATTTAAAAAAAGGTCCTACTAGGCTTTGGAAAGAGGAAAAACGTTAGTGCATTGTTCCCTGTGGTTTAAAAGGTACAAGTGTATTTCATTAGTGATCAAACCCAACACAAGAGCTGGGTGTGTTCAGGTGAGAGTTATTTAAGTTATTTCTAAATGTTAAGCATAGAGCATTGAATATAACCAGTTATTAAAATGTGCAACGATTTATTTCATTTATGTCTTTGTTTCCTGTAAAAAAGTTTAAAGTGTAATAGAGTGCAATAAAACTGGATAAGAAGTTGCCAGTCTCTAATGCTCTCAATGCTCTCTCCGGACTCCATTTAATGTTTAATGTTGGATTTGGTAAAAATTCTGCTCGACAGCACAAAACAGAGAATTATTCTTTTTATATGAGTTCATAAGAGAGCTTAAAGGGATAGTTCACCCAAAACTGAAGTTCACACAATATTCACATACCACTATGTCAACGTAACATTTTGCGAGTGCTACATGACGCGGCTCCTGTCTAAGAGGCTTCAGTGGATGTACAGTTTTAATGTTGCCTTTTCATGCCAAACTGGATGGTCATTTCTTCCGGACACTTGGATGACACCACTCAAGCGTATGTAGGCATGTTATGTTTTTCCTCTCTTGTTTTTTTTTCCATTTGAGTTCGTGGTCACAGTAGGCTTCCATTGTATCGGCATAGCATGGAATTTTTCCTCTTGGTGAAACTCCAGAAAGGCTATGAGGATTAGAAAATGTCACCAGAGCCTCCAATGACAGTGGTGTGTGGAAATAGTGTGAAATTTCAGTTTTGGCAGAAGTACCCCTTAATTGAGAGGTAAAAGACTGTTGGGTTAAAAAAGTATCTATTCTCATCAGAAAAACAAATCGTGGTAAAGGAAAAGAAACCTTGGCAGGGCAAAAAGGAAAAAAGGGGGCACATTTGTGACAAGCAACAAGTTTGATAGAAATCATGGCGTGGATCAGTGAATATTTCCCTTGTTACACATCCAGCGGACACAGAGCAACTTCACCACTCTTTTGGAGTCATGTTCCTGGCCATCTGGTGAATATTAATGCTGCTTTTAGGTTTTAATGTACATTCATGACTCACTATTCTCATCTGTCTGCTGTTTGGTGCTGGGCAGGTAGTGTACAGTGGTTTTATCAGAGCTCTTTTACTTAAAACAGCAGATGTCCCTGGAAACAACATTGATGAGGAGTGGTGGGAGTGAACTGAAGCAGCAAACTTTCAGGGACCATAAACCACAATAAAGAACTGAATGAAAACTCTCATGAACTGAGGAGAACAGCAGAGTTGGTGATAATCCTCTGTGGGTTTACCACATTACATGTAGTCCTTTTATCCTTGTTGATTTAAATGTTTGACTAGTGCAGCTTTAACTTTGTGGCTGGCTGGCTGGCTGGCGCTACAAAGGCGCACTTAGCAGATGATATAAATTCGTCTCATCCTTTTATGGTAAAAGCAGTGTATCACAATTAAAGTAACAATGAAACAGTACGCTAATGTTTATAATGCTGCAGATTAATTATGACATAAAATTGTCACACAAAATAACAGTAACAGTAATAATGGACTTTGCAGGGAACTATATTAAAAATAAACAAATAAAGGAGTCATCATTCCAGGCTTTAAGGCTATAAAAAGTGTTAAAGGTGAGGAGAAGGTGTGTAGCATTGCTGACATTCACTGTACATTAACATCAGTCATGCGAGTACAAACTGCTCCCCCTGCCTCGCACAGCTGGGTGTGTGGCTCTGGGAGTGATGTAATGTCTGTGATGTGGCCTTGACCTCGCTGACCAAACGACTTGTGCCTGATTCAGTGCCACACACACACGCATACACACACACAACCCCCCCACACACACAGGCTCCAGTCCTGCTGTTGTGCAGCGTCAGAGCTGTCCAAACTCATTAGCTTCACATCCACAGCTCCTCCACCCCTCTCCTCCTCCATCTATCATCACTCCTTCTCACCCGGCACTCGGCAGCCCCTCCAGTCTTCTCCTCCTCACATCTACAACAAATCAATCCCTCTATTTGCTCCCTGAGGGGTTTGTTTGTGAGGAAGTGGCTGTCAGGAGCGGCATGGTATTTTGCAGCAAAGCTCTGGTGAATTATAAATTCTCAATTATCTGTGTGAATGAAGGGAGGTGATACTGCATGTGTGCATACTCACTTCCCATTGGTCCTCCAGGGAGAGGGTGCTTGGTGGGAACTCTTGGCTGAATTCTGGGTTGCA
Source organism: Acanthurus leucopareius (assembly GCA_029814765.1). Lineage (NCBI taxonomy): Eukaryota > Metazoa > Chordata > Actinopteri > Acanthuriformes > Acanthuridae > Acanthurus > Acanthurus leucopareius. Next base: position 5,074,188 of record JAQMCX010000058.1, on the reverse strand, counting down.
TAAATACAAATGTGTTAAAACATGTTTTTTGACAGTTTATGGAATATGCTTTACTGCAAAAGACACTAGAGGACAATGAAAGTAAAGTAATAAAGTGTAACAGAGGTCATATTTCACAGATGTCGCCAAAGTTAGTGGCTGCAGCTGAGAGACAGTTAGTTTAGCTTAGCATAAAGACTGGAATTAGCAGGAAACAGCCAACATGGCCCTGACTAATAATACTAAAGTGTATTTCCCTAATTTTAGGTTATATTTCTTTTGTTTAATAATACAAACATCCATTTGTAAAATGACAAGTTGTGGTCTTACACATGTACAGATGTTTCACCTTTTAACAGAACTGTGCTTTAAGGTTTTATGAAAGCCAATACTAACGGTCTCCTAGCTGCTATATCATATTTAAAGGGTAGACAAAAGGAATAATCAATCCTCTCTTCCAGCTCTCATAGTAAAGCAAATAAATGTATTTTAGAAAACTGTCAAACTCTTTATCTATTTATCGGTTTAACAAGGTCATCATGCATTAATAAACATGGCTGTAAATCCAGCAAAGTTAGCCAAAAGGCTACTTGCAATAAGCAAAATTATAAAACAAGGCTAACAGGATTAATTTAGAAATAATTACATTTAAATAAAGTTTTTTTTTTTAGTAATAAAGTAACTTAAAACCCAGAGTAAATAATATCTTGTGCTGGATTTTTTAGATTCAGAGCCTTAGTTTTAAACCATTGTTGACAAAAGAATTAAACAGCAAATGTTAACATAATATAATATAACATAAGCTGAACCCCCACTAAGCCACCAATTTGCCCCATACATTATGTGTAATTTCTGAACATGAAATTGTGTAAAGTTATTCAGTGAAAAGCACTTAAAATCCACATTAATGTGTCATGTGGATAAGTATATTACAGAACTGGTGGGACTGTTTTTGTATCATTTCTCGTTTAAAATGATCTCCTCCAACTGGTGTAATTTTTTTTTCTTTCAGTCAACACATACTGTATGTACACAGCCTGTGCACATGTACACAGCTAAACCCCCAGTCAGTCTCTTTGCAGAAATCCAATCCCATCAATGCAAATGCGGCACTGTGATAATGACATCCTCAGTAATTAATTAAACTAAACATAATTAATCAAAACAAGCACATTAAACCCTAACAATCCACTGTGATGATTGATGGAGCTAATTAATATATTAATATCAAAGAGAAAGAATGGATTTTAATAACGTTATGCAAAATTAATGCACAGGCACCATGAAAATGAATATGAAATGTATCTGAGGGATTGTAATTAGCTTTTCATGTTTTTCAACCACAGAGGGAGAAAATGAGGGAGAGGGGAAGGAAGTAAAGTCCATGTCCAAGTGTGCGTATGTGTGTTATCTGTGCGCTGTGTGTTACCTTGAAGTACTCCATGAGCGACCGCGAGTACTTGACAGCGTGGTCTTTCTTCAGATGGAACATCCTCAGATACAGCAGAGACAGACATCGGTTACTATGGAAACAAAACCATTAGATGGCAGATGAAACCTCTGTACAAATTCCCTTTAAAGCTCTATCCTCAGTATTATTTTCATGTCATCCACACAAAATGCACCCTGACTTCAAACATGCCCCACAAGTCCTCGTGAATTAGGAAGAAGTTCAAGGAAGTAAAGAATGCAGAGAATAGAAAATACTACTGTTTGTTTAGAGGTATATTTAGAACGCATAGAGGCATAAAAGAAACACCTAAAATGTGCTTTTGGATCACTGAGAGGGAAAAAGAAAGACAATGATTTTGAGGACTTTAGCAGATTCAGTGGGCCTTATGCAAGCTCTAGACGTACGAACAGATTGGTTCTAAAGTTGCACAAAAGAATCATTTAAGAGAATTTTGTCACACTCACCAAATTTCTCTTTGTCACAACTGTCGTAAAGCTCATGCACAGATTGTCTCCGCTTGGCATAAACACTATGACACATTTGATTCAAGAATTGTTGTAAATTTATCTGAAATCAATTAGCAGTTTCTCGTCCCAACAGCTGCCCTACAGTCTTATTACAGGTTGCTGTCAAGTCGTTGAATTTAACAGTTTATCATCTCATTTCTTACTAAAAACCTAATATTCTCTTGTCCATCTCAGTTACTGTCAGATTCCTTTCACCTTTCACTTTAGTTATGAAACGCTCGACATTGGGGACACTTTTTAGTAACCAACATAATGCTCAAGTTTCCTTTTTAGTCACAGTACAGTGACATCAGTGCCTCATGACATCTGATTGTTTTTACTTATACTCCTAAATTTGTTGTCTTTGCTCATTTTAGACAGCAGGGGGCTAAATCGTTGGTCATGCTATTGCGAATGAAATGTATTCACAAAAGCACAACAGGTAGCCTTATGGGCGTCTCGCGGTGTCAGTGTTAACAATCGCATATCATGAATCTGCAGTTATTCCTGAAGGGGGGATTAATCAGGCTAAAAACAGGTAATTATCAAGTAGACAATGAAGTTAGAAGTGTTTTCTGACTTAAAATTCTTGTGTGAGTAAAACTCTCGTAAATTAAAGTAAGAGATTAAGAACATGAACAAGGTCTTGCATATGGCCCTGAATGTTTAAAACGGCATATTTTTAGGCCGGGAGTTCTTTAAATGTTCAATTTTTCCATCAGAATTTTGGCTGGCATGTGGATATAGCAGCACTTACACCATTATGTACTGTGGCAGCCCTGTCTCACACCAAGGCACATAAAAGACCCACCAATCCAGTAATGGATATTGACTTCCATTCACTATTGACGACTAACCCAGTCCCTTACCAGTATACCAACATAACCAATTCATTCCATACCCCAAGCTTGTTCTCCTTCAGGTAGGTAAGGACTACTTGCCCCCACAAGGATAATGTTTATACTTGTTTATAAAAATGTTTATAAAAAATATCTCCATAGGTTACTTAAACATGCATACACACACGCACACAGACAAAAAGAGATTCGTACCACAACACTGCTAGTTTCTTCTCAGCGACGGTGGCTGAATGGCTGGTGAAGTTCTTCAACCTCATGGCATACCTGCAGGGGAGAGATGCTCATTACTCATCTGCTGGCATTTCCAGTGATTTATGGGTGTGAAATAAAAACACACTATTTTCCCTCAAGATATTGAATAAATGCATACTCAGGGTTCAGTGTAATTATAAAATCAAGGTTAAAATCGTTCAAGGAGCATCTTTTTTTTTGAACATAAAGAATATAAAACAGCGGCACATCAGTTGGTGATTAATTCCTTCAGCTCGCTGACAGTCACCATCCACTCTACTAAAGTTCCCTCAGGCAAAACAAGCTACAGGTCGCTCTACCTGATACCGTGGAGGGATGCATTTCTTCTTTGGTTATTGATTAGGTATTTAAAGAAATGCTGTAAGGGTCAGCTGTTGCCTCCTGCCCCGGTGACCCTGTGTGATTGCTTAGTGAGGTGGTTAATCAGTCAAAATAAAAGTCAGCAGTGACAGGTGAATCAGAGGTGAGGAGCTACACCTTTTACTTTATTGATCTCAGTCAGAAACCTTTGTGCTTTTCTTCCCCTCTTCTCCGGGAGGTCAAAGGCCGGAGTGACAGATCAGCAGCCCTGCAGCTGGTGACGGTTAAGTGTCTTGCTCAAGGACACTTCAGCAGGATGGATGAGTCAGACAGGCAGAGCTTGAACCTGAGTCCTTCAGTTAAAGACTCTCTCTCGTTACACCGACCGCTGTCACAACCCGCCTGCTTTCAGAGGTAGCAGTCATTTGTTACACAGTTTGATAGTTTGCTCTCTGAAAGTTGCACTTAGTGACTTCACATTAGTGGCTCTGAGAGGCTGAAGAATAGCAGTGATCCTGTAATGCAGCACTTGTTAAACTATGCTCATTAGCAAACCTGCGGGTCTGTGAGAGGCTTTAGACAAAGAATATAATGTTGGCAAGTCCAGACATTTCTGATAACCGCACTGGCTTCATACTAATTAGGGTTACGTTTTTTTTTCAGAAACTCAAGTTTTGATTTGTCTTTTTCTGTGGGCAGAGAGGTGACCATACAGTATGCAGTATAATTGGTTGAAGTGATAAGAGAAATGTTCTTTTTCAGTTTGGTTTGGGAGTGATTAAAGGGAAATAGAGAAAATGGTCTGAGACATTGCCTATTGTGGGTACTCACTTCTTTGAATTTTCAGCAAACTATTAGGGAACACATTTAACAATAGGAGGATGATGAGTTGAGTGTATAAGCAATTGATTTCCAGAGAATTTTTCCTGTAAGAATTATTGAATTAATGACTGTAAAATGTCATGGATCAAATTTAGTTACCTCATCTTCTGTATTTGTTCAAATAAACACTTGCATGTTATTTACAGCTCTACGGTCCACAGTATTTACAAATGTTCATTTTTCAGCCTGTATTTTCTGAGAAAGTCTCTTTGGAAAAAGAGGGTTACACAACCCAAAGGTACAGGAGACAGAGCTCACGGTGCTGCTAAACCCTTAACAGACCATTACCTGTTTGTGAAGACTGTTTTTTTCCACTCTGTCTGCTGGGGTCTGTTTGTGCAGAGCATACGTCTGCCAGAGTTAGTGGAATGACAGTATTTCTGTTTTGGTTTTTTAGTCTATTTTGTCCTTTAATGAAGTAATGGATGTCACACAAAAGATTGGAGTTTTTTTTGTCAAACACACACACAATTTTAGAAGTTTTCAGGTGACCCTGCATCAAAATAACCAAAAAGGACAAGAGAAAGTTTCACCCAGTTTGTTTTCCAACCCCAGTCACCCTGTCAGCCAGAGCTCTGATGACAGAGAGGTGAGCTCAGTTCAGACAGATACAACACCTCATTAACAACAGTCCACAGACCAATTAGAACAGTGGTTTGTTTTTTTTTCAAACACATCACTTTAGAGGACAAAATTTTTTAATCTCCCCTCACACATTTTTTTAGGTGAAGCAACTACTAAATAAAGACCAAAATTCAGTTTTAGTGAAATGAAGGTCAGCAGAATTGAGCAAACTCTTGTTTGTTATTTTTCCTTACATTAATGCTATTCTTAGTTTCCATCCATATTTTACCATACAGTTGTTTTTCCATGTTTTACCCTGGTCATCCTCCATCACAGTTGCTCAGCACTTGGGCAGTCCCACAGATTAATGCATTGATGCATTTTTACTGTGTATCTACTGGTAATCTTTACTGTAGACTCTCTTATGTTTCACATCATGAGCACAGTTCAGTGTGACTGCTGTCACCACTTTGACATGGATATTTAACTATGCTTTCTATTTTAATGTAGTGTAAACATATACAAGTGTCTCTACAGTAATGTTAATAGATATTAGACAGAAACTTTGATGACCTTACAATATATTGAACATGATTTAAAGTGAACCAAGTAAGCAATATCTTAATTTTTCCTATAATTCAGACTAAATGAGACTTTGTACTGTAAAGGAACCTTCCTCAGAAAAGGGACCAATCATCACTTCTTACAAAATCATGAAACTCCAGACATGTTAAACAGAAACCATGTTTCCTCGTTGCATTGATAATGTCTCTTCTCTGTCCATACAGTACCTGATAAGCTCGACAGTCTCAGAGTACATGGTGTATGGTGATTTGGCCTCTAGTGGATCTCGCTCCATAGCATTTCCACACTCGATGAAGGAGAGGGCGCCATCTGCGTAGTTAACCGCTTTACCAAATTTGTCCATCTACAGACAGAGAAGAAGAAAGGAAAAAGACAGACAAATACACGACAAAGAGAATGAAGAAATGTAGCAATAAAGAGAAGTGAAAAGAAAAGAGGACAGACGAGAGAGAAGACACGAATAAGACAGAGACAGAATAAGCAGCGTATTAACAGCGTTGTGGCAGACGCACAGCCTTCTCTTTGAATAATCTGCTACTAAGATGCAAATCCCCAGATAAATCTGAGGAAACAACGCGTAAACATAAGATAAATAACAAGTTAAATAAATCTCATTTCATTGTTTGGGGGAGGGGGATCAGATAATTCTTTTGATATTGTATAATCTTGCAGACATCATCAGTCCTTGAATGCAATGTTCCCTTGGAGACAAATGGTGCAATAAATAACACAAATTATACAGTACAGTCCTTGATATGAAATAGATTTTCATTCTTTGGAGACTGGCTGCTGCACACATGTGAACAATGACACACACGTCTGAACAAGTACACACATAGTTACAGTCTAGACTGAGGATGTTAACATTGTGTGTTTTCAAATCATGTTCTTGCTATCAGTGTGTATCTAACAGTCTGCCCTCTCTTTGCCCCCCATATGTGCTCGAGCATGGAAATGGAAATGTGTGTGTGTGTGTGTAAACTGTGTGAAAGAGCTATAAAGGACAACATCTTACCAAAGCGTCAGCCTTGTGCTTCAGTCTCTTGGCCTCCTGCATGTAGTAGTCTGCACTGTGGACTCTGGGAACAACCCAGTGAAAGAGGAACGTAAATAGCATGTTTGCACTGACACGCCATTTAAGAAAAGTTATATATATATTTATATATATATTTTAAAAAAAAACTCAGCATGTTAGAGTGATTTACATAATCACTGGCTATGAGTAGCTTGCAGTGAGTTATATACAGTAGCCTACTTTGGTATACATACCTCAGGCTTAGTGTAACCTTAGTATAACAACACAACATGTTGTTTCATGAATAATGCAGGAGCCCTTTGGGACAAATAAGTAACAAGATGCATCATCTTTCCAGGTTTCAGCACAACTGGACCAGTGGTGAGGGAGGTACAGATAGTTCTCCACCTATTACAGCCCACCATTCAGCCCATGAGTTTATTCTTTTAAAACATTCAATTTACAGCATGAGGGAGTATTATCCCTTAAATTAGAGGAGTCAAAATATGACAATTACCTTAGGACATACATTAGATGGATTGGAAGTTATTAAGGGTCTGTTTGGTTCTTTGTAAATGAGATCCAACCCAGAACCCGAGTTTGTCTTGAATTGAGGTTTACTACATTTTGGATCAAGTCATGTTGTAATCACATTTTGGTCTTTTAGCTTTAAGTTTTGTGTGTCTTTTTTTTGGTCAAGTTTCTTAACTAAATCATGTATGTTTTTTTTTAATTTCATTTTTTCAAATTAAATGAATTCATGTCTAAATTTTATCTTAAATATATTGTGAATGTCTGTTTTTTTTTTTTTAATTTTAATATCAGTTCATGCGTGTTTGACTAAGGTAGGGGGCCATTACAAACAAACGCTAGATTTTGAACTCATAAATACCTTAAAAATGAATTATTCACTGGCAGAATTACTGTAAATTACTATCCCCAGCACCATCTGCCAAAAGTAACAATTTTAAGTGTTTATGTTACATAGAAAAGAATTACACCATAAAACAAATCCATTTCTCTTGTTTCTTAGAGCAAATCATCTGTCAAACTCAGCCTAGCGGGCCTTAGTGTAAAATACAATGTTTACTGTAATTATAGTTGAGTAAAGAGAACTCCCTGAGCAATTCCTGCTCTGTCTTATGTGAATACATTCACTGATCTCAGTTGAGAGAGAAGATGCATAAATAACATGAATCTTTTGATGAATAAACAAGCTGGATCACTTTTGTATAGGACACACTCCCATGTAAAGAGGAAACATGCTGTTTCCTGTAAAAGGAAACAGGGGAAAACACTGACACCAGAATCTGAGGAGTTATGTACAGTCTGCGGGGTCTGATGAACAACACAGATGATTAGAATAAAACATATCTACAGATCATGCTGCCCAACAGACTACACAGGAACTTCAGACATCATCTAAGTGAAGTTTGACCGCAACTTATGTGTCAATATAATCTTAACAATGTCAGAAAATGGACAGAAAGTGAGTGTTCACATTATTTTGTATAGTACAAACTGTATTTCTACATACGTGTCACTGAATGACAGTCTTGGCCTGCGAGGTTCAGCAGGTTCTGTCACTGGTTCAGGCCACGCCTCCGAGTCTGACTGTCCGTTGGCATGGTAACTGTCTCCGCTGGGCTTCTCGCCATGGGGATCCATTTCCTGTAGAAGAGAAGGCATTTAATCCATTGTTATAATAGTATTAATTAGTATTATAATGTGTCCCTTTAATCAAGCAGCTACTTAAACTTCATTGTTGGCTTTTCATTCACAGTGATGCTGAATTAGTCTTGCTGTCACTGTGAATGAGAAGGGTTTGCAAGAACAACACAGTCAAGAAAAATGTCTTTAAACACATTAATGTAATGTCATACATACCAGTTTCTATATCAAGGAATTTACACGGAACTGCTCTTTTTTGTATGCACTGCATCATGCATCTGCCCTGCTGTTTTTAATGCATCACCTGCTACCATGCAACAAAGCACTCTTAGATATTTTAGTGAGTGGCGCCTGAGACCTCAGACAAATAGCAGGTAAGGACATATGACTCAGCGGAGACGTGTGTCATGCTGTTGCTAATGCTTTAAAAAATGGCATGCCATTAACTCAGAGGTTCTTTTATTGAACATTGTCAGATGAGTCACTCAGTTTTGCATTAACATGATAATGCGCAAGCATACTATTTACCTGCTACCTAATATAAACAATGTGTTTACCAAAGTGTGGACAATAAAGTTCCATAGCCGATAAACTTTAAGAGGGGATATGCATTATTGTCACATCCAAGTTATTCATCAGTTCTCTCTCTTGAAAACGTGGTGTGTAGTTTGAATGAGAACGTTCTCCTATGTAAATGGTGACATGTTAATTGCATTTGTCAGCACTTACACTGCCGTTTCTCACATGGGATGACGCCTTGGCTTCGCCTCTCCTGTGTCTGTGTGACGAGGAGGAAGTGGAACTGGAAGAGGTGGAACAGGGCAGCATCCCAGCCCCGCCGCCCTCCTGGCTGAGCGAGGAACTGCTGTCGCAGGTTCGTTTGCGAGGGGGGTCGTCGGAGAGGGGCGACAGAAGAGGTGGAAGCAGTTTATCATCGCGCCGTCGAGACTGCTTCCTGTTTAGAGAGCTAATGAACATGAACACACACAAAAATGACAAAGTAGGGCGATTATTAATTCATTTAGCACTACTAAATATGTTCCTTTTACATTATGTTTATTTTGTACATAAGCTCTAATTAGTCAGCTGACTTGTGCTGGTGCTAAAGTGAGATTTACTTTCTTGCTTCAATAACAGCTACCATTGCTTAGTGTTGTGTGAGGATGAGATGGGTTATGCAGTACTGCCAAGACACATGGGTACCAACAGTGGCTGTATTTCAGGTCCTATTACTTGAAAATAATAACAAATGATAACTGACAAAATATTGAACATGACTCAAAACATTGTCAGAGGTTTGAAAAATCCTATTCACTAACATCCTGTCCATTGTAAACTCAAGGTATTATTAATAATTATAGACAAAAAATGCATCATAAATCCCAAAATATACAAACCTACTTATCATTTTTATTGATTTTACTTTTCCTCTAAGGTGCTACCCCAAGCCTCTTTTAACTGACAGATATACATTTGTTTTGGGATTCTGCTACAGTTAAATTGCAATCAGTGTAAGAAAAATGAATACAGTGAACACCCTCAGTAGGTCTAAAATTTGTGCAAAAACAGACTTTGCAGTACTTTTTCTTACAGTCCACAGTATGCTACTTCCTACACTACTGGATCTTTAGAAAGCAAACTCTTATCTTTGTATTCAAGCCTGAAACTACTGAGCAAATGTAGGAAATGTTACTCTAAGTTGAGTATTTAGTACAAAAAGCAACACTGGTTGGCTCAATAGATGTGTTTATTGAATTTCCTTTAAAGATTAATTGATGGGGGTCAGAGGTTTGAGAAAGCTGGTCATTAAGTATAATTTCAGCAAGGCATCAGTGAAACTGTTTACATACTCAGTGCTAGGATCCTGAAGTTCTTCTCTGTAACTTTTGCTTATTCAAAAAGAGATGCCCCTCCTCTGATTTTCAAGCTTTTTTAAGCAAACAGTATCTGAGGGTGAATGCTGTCTGTTTACCCATCAAACTCCACCTACACCCTAACCCGCCCCCCTTAAACTGCTGCTGAACATCTTCATTAACCTTCTCTTACTGCGTCTGACTTCACAGTAAGAGAAATAATTATTAAGAGCCTCTTATTAGACTGTATGCTATTACTATGTATCAGCACTACCTCCTATTCATTTTTCACATATACAAACATTTAGAAGCACAAACATCCAGCATGTCAATCTTAAGCTAGGCTAACAACGTCTAACTATCTTGTTGTGATTTCATTTGCAGCTTCTCAATATTATTTCCCTTCTCAAACGGTTGTAATTCCGCCTTTCCTGCTTGAGCATCAAGGATTATTCCCACAGCTGCCTTATTGTAGCTCTTGTGACTCATATTGTTTGCAACACAACAGATAATATTTTTATGTTTTTCCTCTGCCTGGACACTCTAGGGGTTTGATGCAGCGAGAAAAGTTGCTGAGCTCGCAGTACAACGCCTCGAGCTCCGACATTAGTGATAATACACAAAACCTGGGAGACAAAGACTAATTAGTTGCTGTAGTTTGTGTGTGAATATGTGAGAAAGTGTGTGTGCTCTTGTGTCTGTGTACAGCATAATTGATGTGTGCATGACTATGCTAATTTATGTGCATTAATGTGTGTCTGTCCTTAAGTGGATGCCGGTGTGTGTGCAGGAAAGCATCTGAGAACTCTCATGCTTCTTTTAAAGGGATAATAAATTAAGAAATTTACAGCCCCGTAGTATTAAATGACCACAGTATATCTGCCAAATATTTATCTGTAATACTTTTGCAATGACTTTAAAGTTACTTAGCCAGGTGGGATTTCTTTTAGAGCCCAACTGAAAGTAATGTGCTAGCTTTTGTCTGCTTCAGCATAACAATACATGTCTGCTCTGCAAATCACACGTCCTGTCTTATCCTTCGAGAAAAAACTCTGAGGAGATGAGACAACACTTTAGTTTTTATCCATATGTTTTTTGTTTACTTAATTTACTGACTTACCAAATGAGAAACAGGTTAGAATCTAGAATTACTGCATTGCAGGTGTGTGTCCACTTTGTCCGACCATTCAAGTTTCAGTTTGCAGACATTTTGGATATAAGTGTGATCACTTCATCACTTTATGCTAGTAGTAAACATTTATGTGAAATGTTGTCATAATCAGTGTATGACATCTGAATTTGAGCCAAAAACATGTTTTGCTAGGTCACAGTGCCCCTGACCTTTGGCCAACAGACTGATTATCTCACACAGACCTGCTGCACAACACAAGACGTGCAGACTCTTACAAAAAGCACATTAGCCCCTCTTCTAATGTCTCCATCTTATCCAACCTGAAAACAGAAAACAGTGCTGCACCTTAGCTTGTTGAAAGAGGGGGCAAAAAAACATTGGAGAAAAGAGCACTGCTAATGTCAATTTTGAGGCTAATGCTGGATAGCTAATTAGCCAACAACAGTCAAATGCAGCACATTAAACAGCATCTAAATGTACCAGCAAATGTCACCTTGGTTGTTTACATGCTTGTATGGTTCTTACTCTTTAATAACACAGCTAACAAAACATGGTCTGCCCATGGTGTGAAGGCTACAGTATGTTTTTTAAATTCCTTCTCCTGCCTGCCAGCTGCTGTCGATCAAAACAGACATGGACACCAGCTGAGAGGAAAAATGAGCCTTCTTAATAGTTTTCTAAGAAGCTATTTTACTTTTTTTCAATAGTGAAATAGTTGAAGGTATAAACTACTAAAAATACTTTAAAAAACATATGATGACATATTTTTTTTGACTGCAAGAAGATTTGCCTTTTGTAATTACTCAGACCTTAAGACTATTTATGGCCCTGATTGAAATTTAATGTGCTCAGATACTCAACAGGGGAAGCAAAGATTTAATGAAAGTAAAACAAAAGTTTCCTGGAGAAAATTCAGTCACTTCTAGGCCTGTTTTCATTATCTGTAATCAAAATATGACCTCACTGATAAAAATCGGGTGATAATAACAACTGTCAGAAGTCGCAGGCTAGAACTTGCTGAATGGGTCCAAGCGGGATGATCTCATCATCCACTTTACAGCTTCCATAAAAAGCCTTTCAGTGTCGCAGGTTCAAGTCTAGGTCAACCCCTCTTCTCCCTCCTTTGATAACGCTGGGATGTTTTAAAAATACTTCCTCTGTAGCTGTCATGTTGAGTCTTATATAATGTGACAGTCAGATTTGTCTGTTTTTAATAATTCACATGGAAAGCAGAAATTCACAAATTGTCATTGCCGTGTCACAGTGTGAATTAAACTCTCCTCTCCAATGACTTTATCACCACATTAAAAATGTTCAAACCTTTCAAAAAATACTCAGCCTTCACTAGTGTCTGGCCCAGCCACAGGAGGGTGTGGTGTCTAGTGGGAGTGTGAGGGGAAGAATGGGGAAAGGCAACGCTGAACCTTTTCCAATTTACAGTAACAACTTGTGATGCAGTCAGTGTTATTGAAAGGAAGGGTATTTTATGCCTTCATTCACAATGACCATGAATACCTGTACTTCCTATTAACTGAGCACTTCAGCCAACATCGCAGAAGCAATGCATGACAGTCAATCATTTTCTGTCACACCAGTAAATTCACATGTTCCATACACCCTTGTTTGTGACAGACACCACACATACTAACGCACATTCAAGTTCCAGCATTTTTTTCATTTAATTACTATGTAATTATATACTACATTTATATTTTTTTTTGGTGTAAGAAAGTTTGCAAAGGTTTCTTGAACATACGCATTAAAATGTTCATGCAATCAGGCAAGACAGCTCATAGTCTGGTTGATAGTTTAATTCTATTTATCTCCACCAACTGTTGATTGGTGTAATAAAGTGCTAAGACAAGTAGTGATGCACCAACAAAAGCAATGACAAAGACCTCTAGTAAGAAAACACGGGTGTGAACAATTTAAATTTCGAACAAAACCTCCAATCTGCAAATGTTTCATAGAGAAGAAAGTGCACTCATCAAACTTGTTAGGCCTCAAGGATATACACAATGTGTTTTGTGTTATATTGTAATAACCCTAACCCTTGTTCACAAAACACAAAAAACTGTTCAAACCCTGCTAATGGCTGTTAAACAATTAAATAAACATACCAGCTACATCTAACTACATCATTTGGTTTCATTGTATTGACTGTGAGACCTCTATTGGCAAATTACTCACTGTGGCTTACATGTTGATGAAAACCTCATTATAAAACCCCAATCTGGTCCTTAAAATGTTTTTGTATCTTTGGTTGATTGATTAAATTTTCAGCGAATGAAAATCTAAACTCAAGTATGTCATTCAACAAATTGCTGTGTTAGAAACTGATCATAATACACACATCAGTCATTGTTGGTTGAACTTAGTTGATTCATAATTAAATCTAACCTTAATGACAGTCTCCCCTGCTTTTCCCCCTGTTTGTTCCTTTGGGGAGCTCATGTAGGGGATGTGTGTAGCTTATTAATACTCACTCCGTGGAGCTGTTCTTGTGGTTGTGTATTGGAGAGATGCAGGGTGGGAGGAGCTGACAGTCTTTGTCCAATCGCAGCTTCTTGTTCCCGTTGACCGTGGACTCACTGTGGTCCGACTGGAATGTAGAAAAGAGAAAACACAATATATTTAAGTACATTTAAGAGAAAAAGGACACAATTGGCGGTTGGGATTAAAATATGTGAGCAAAATAGGAGATCATGCTTAAAGACTTTAACATACTAGTGTGCATATGAGGATATTTTCAGTGAAGAAGAGTAGAAACAACACCTTATGTTTCCTCTTGCTCTTGCTGGTGTGTTTCTCTGTTGGGGCAACTATGTTTCCAGCTGTCTGCCTCCTGTGTTTGCCTCCGTTCTCTCCTCTGTCCGTCCTCCCAGCCAGCCTGGGATTACTCTGCTCTTGCCCTGGTGGGTTATCCAAGACCCCCAGACCTTGGCATACCTTCTCTCTGTCTCTCCCCGTCATCCTTTCTCGCTCCCCAAGCCCAAATCTTTCTCTGTCCTCTCTGTCCATCTGCCTCTCTCTCTCTGTTAATCTATCTCTGTCACCTTGCCTCTCTTTGTCTTGCACTAATCGCTCATTTTCTTCTTCCTCTTTCTCCCCTTTGGGTAACTTCTGCCTGTCTCTCAGCCCTGGCCAATCTCTGTCTTCCTGCTTCTGTCTTTCTCTCTCTGCCACTCTCTCCCCCTGTCTCCCTCTGTCTCTCCCTTCACTCCCGTCTCTTTCTGCTATTCCCACTCTTGATCTTTCCCCCAAACCCTGGCCAGGCACCCTGCTGAGCAAACTCAGGTCAATTTTCACCCATAAACTCTGAATCTCTTGGTATTCTCTCAGGGGGGAAAGAGGCACCTCGTGTCCCATGTTGGAGGGTGGTGACATGGACTCCAGGTCTTTGCACTGTCCTCCTGACCCTCCAGGATCAGGAACAGAAGTGCCGAATGAACCACTTATGTTGCTGATACTTAGCGAGTTACAGCTACTACTGCTGCCATTACTGCCACTGCTGATGCTACCATTACTACTGCTGCTACCATTAGCGGTCACATTGCTACCATCTTTGACTCGAAGGCCCTTCCCCCCAAATGATCCCAGGGTGCCCATGCTGCCAACGGAGGCGAGGCACGGCAGAAGAGGCGTGTGTATGTGTGAGTTGGACAGAGTCTGTGTGTTAATCGCCGAGCGTGTGGTCTGAGGTGGCAGAGCGGGGATTTTGATGGCCTCCTCTGAATCTGATTGGCATTCAGAGGATGAAGAGGAGGAATCCGTCTCGATGAATTCTCTGGACTTGGGTGTGATTCTGGTATTCGGACCTCTGTGTTTCCTCTTGTCCTGTTATAAAGACAAATTAGTGAGAGATTTGAGTAACAACATCATAAAAATAGCCACCAATGCATTTTTTGCATTTTAAACCCTGTGAAAAAACTAACCTGCAGCTTTTATTTTTATATATTTATATCTGCATGTGATAATATCATGCAAATAAGGCAGCCTGACTTGTTCAGCTAATATGTGAAGTGAAAAGAAACCTGTTTCACTGTCTAATTTTGTAAGTCAGTGATATTCTCTTCACACCATCACACTACTGAGCACAGGCAGCCTGATGTTTGTCACATGCAAATGAAAAGATGCATTTCACATTTCCTATTCTCAATTCTCTCTCAGATATAATGGCGGAGTTTCAAAAAAGACGTCTTTATCACAGATCATTTCGTGTCCACAAAAAGTGCCTCCTCACTGATGGTAGCAATGATATTCAGCCTTGATTGCTGCATTGTCAACAGTAAGGAGGTTTTTTTTTTAGATGTATGAGTTCTCTCACTGTTGCAATCTAGATTTAGAGAAACTGGGCAAGCGAATGAACGATGCCTTTTCTAAAAGCTGCGACACATTTTAGACTAGGACTTGCAATAACCTTTTAGCCCCTGCAAATGCTCGAAGAAAAGTATCATCACTTTAATAGACTTCATAACACTTCTGCTCTCCTCGCCTCCATTTGCTAAGGATGTTACATGCTCCGAAGGATAAATCTGGCATAATTCTATTTTAATTGTGTTAATAAATCTCATGAAAATACCAACAATGTGTTTGTCCTTCTCTCAAAACTTTAAATCTTGTCTTTTTTCAGGGCACTCAGGTCTTAGACTAATGGTTCCTCCTGAAGACAAATATTTTTAAAAGCATGTCATTCAGATTCTTTTTCATGTGTATATACTTTCTAATAGACTCAGTAACTTTCTAAAACAGCCGAGCCCTTTTGTTTTGAGCAAAATTTGCTTGAACAGAGGGGAGTAATGCATTTGTTTGAGACTCTTTTCATCTGAGAATCAATACACATTTGTCGTGTTTGTGATTTACCACAGCAACGTTGAGTCAAATTAAACTACGGGGCTCATGTTCATAGTGATGATGAGCGTGATTCTCAGGGCAATAGTGTGTTTCTTTTTAGTCCTGTTTCAAAGATGCATGTATATCAGGCTCTAGCTACAAAGAAAATCTTTTTTTAGTACAATGGATTCATTGTTGTTTTTTGGTTTTTGATGAGATTTTTTCACATAAAGAAAATATAAAAAAATCGCTCAATGTTATCCTTTAAGTGAAAAAACTGTCTCACAGCTGTTTGTGCATCATCATCCTGACAGACAGACAGGTGTGTGACAGACGGGTGTTAGCAAGCAGAAACAGTTGTCGCCTGCCTTGCTAGGTCTATTTTCTTGAAAGCTCCTGTTTTTATATCTAAGTTAAATTGTCCCTCAGATGCTGATTGCTTAATTTTACATGAAATGATCAATGATTGTTGCTTGAAACAAATGGAAGCGAGTATCTGGACTTTGTGTGCAACATCAGCATAAGAAATTGATCATAGAGGTAGATGAAGAAAAAACAACTAAGGTTTTCAGTCTTTAGCAAAACCCACTGGCTTGGCAAACACAAAGTGACAGTTTTCATCAAACTTTTGAAACCAGTCCAATGCATGTTGCCTTCTTCAGAACCCACTTTCAAATACACCTGAAAAAAGAAAAACACTGTCTCATGTGTAATACATTTGCACTGCAGGCAAAGATATTTCTTTCTTAAACAGAACTCTTTAACAGTGTTTTCTGGAAAGTTAATGTCTCCTGACTGTTGACCCTAACGTTAGCTGTTCTGCACAGTGAAGGCTGGTAGCAGATCAGGTGTCGTGACAGCACCCACAGCACAGGTTGCAGACATTTTAAATTAGGTATGTTGGTGGAAAAAAAATGGAGGAGTTTAAAGATGTTGAAATCAGATTATATAATACTCCTCTTTATGTAGGTGATGTAGAATCAGCTATGATACAGTGAATTTAAAATGAAAGCCTTTGAGAAATTACCTCAGTACCATCATCAATATGTTAGCAACATCTTGCCATGATGAAAGCAAGTCATGTACAATCAACTACATTTTTTGCCGTCTAGACTAAAATATTTCACTTTTAAAGCCAAACACTGTAGTTAAAGTAAGGCCTTGAAATGGGATAAGTGGATTTTTACTCTTTTATTCACCTGAGGCATACTACTGTGGAAAAGAAGCACAGAACAAAGTTTAGTAGTAGTCCTTATATGCAATGTTAGAGCAAAGTGTGGAGCTCTGAACAGCTGTCAGGCTGACTGAACCTCTGGCAGATGTCGGGGTCAGCCTCGGGTCTCAGCTTTTTGTTGGTCATGAGCTTCAACAGACGACCTGAGGTTTACTAGATGTTCATGTCCAAATGCGGCTTTCATTGTTGCAGTGTTATTGACGGCTGGCGCTTCATTTGTCTCAGAGACTGAGCCTTTCAAGCATATTTACTTCACAATGACGCCATGAAAACAGAGAGGAAATTTGTTTTTCAAAGCAAATAGATTAACTGACATGAGGCACCGGTGTCACCCAGATCAACAGAGATCAAAACATGGCACGTCCTAAAATAAATTCTACAGTGAACTGATATTCACTGCTTTTGTCATCTCAAACAAGAGTGTGCGTGTGTATTTTTATGTCTCATATGTCAAACTAACTTCAGTGGATTTCAGATATTTTCTTTCAGGTTACAGAAGGTCAACATCAGCAAATATTTATCATCACTATAAACTCATTAACAGACTCTGTTATAACAGACTCTCTGAGCGTACAGTAATTCAATATTACACGAATAACATTGTAAATGCACATCATTTTTCACAATAACCAGCTAATCATTTGTGGATGACAGTGATACTTTAACCTGGCAGTTGTTTTGAATGAATCAAGTATTATGTAAATAAATTATGTGAAAAATGATATATAAAAGGGATATTATCATCTTCTGTAACCATGGTAGTATTGTTTCTTCCCTCTTCTCTGTATGTATTAGTTACAGAAAGCCGGCTTTATTTTAGAGGCCCTCTTACTTTCCTTTCTTTTCCTTCCTTTCTTCCTTTTCTGAAGCTACCTAATCTTCATAAAACCACAGGGTGTTAACTCATTATAGGTAAAGACGATGGTCGATGATTCAGTTCGGTCTCTGACTCCCTCTCTCGCTTTTCATATTTCGATAAAACCAGTCAGTGTTGAGCCTTAATAGTCATGTGACTTTTGTATTGTGTGTGAAATTTATGACTTTGACAAATCATCCAGAGACTGCAGATGAATTGATCGCTACAGGATTCACGTACAGTGCCACATGTGCACAGGACCTGTTTTAAAACTATGTTTTTACATGTGTAAAAGAAGAAGAAGGGCCTTGGGACATGTGTCCTGATGATACTAATTTTTTTTCATATCATATAATATCATATCATATCATATCATATCATATCATATCATATCATATCATATCATATCATATCATATCAATTCAATAGCTAATTACTTAATAAAAGAATGGTATTAGTGGGAGCAACAGTCTATACTCTGTGTATCCCACAAACAAAGTGTTGTATGTAATATTTAAATTTTATGTATTTTTATACACAAGTATACCTAATCTTTAATCTTTTGCACAAACTATCTATCTATCTATCTATCTATCTATCTATCTATCTATCTATCTATCTATCTATCTATCTATCTATCTATCTATCTCACCTGGTTTGCACTGACAGCAGGTATTGGTACAGGGGTTTGCTGTAGTGTCCCTGATGGAGTTACTGTGTTGTTGTTGTTGTTTGAGTTAGTAGCACTGCGAGGTTCTTTTCTGGGGGCTGTTTTCCCACTGGGGGGTTTGCTTCTTGGCCTCGGGGGGTTCTGATGCTCCAGCGAGGGGGGAGGCAACAGGTCCTTCTCCCTGGCTGCAGGGCTGAAGAAAACAGAATAAAAGGAAGTGTCACAATACGCATTAGATTCGCCATTAAGGAAGGCGCCGCCACTGTCGTGCACTTTTATACTGACAAACAGAGGAAGATAATGTTTGCGTTTGCCAGCACCAGGGGGTCAATGTGTGTTAAAATGAAAAAATATAAGACAGCATGAAATAATTGAAAACAGCATGTATTCAGCCGAACTTGTTTGGATGTGATAAGATTAAAAATGGAAAAGGGAAGGGAAGGAGAGACTGAAGGAGAAAAAGAATAAAGAAAAGATGCTAGGAAATCAGTGTTTTTTCTACTTAGCATTACATCAAGCTGAGATGAGCTTGGCATGGCTTCTACTCAATTTGAGCATTTTTCACAACACATGTGGGAGTGACAGTGTTCAGGGGCAAGCTGCTAAAAAGCTCAGTGATCCACTGAAGCCTCTGTTAAGTCCTCCATACTAAGTGATGTGTTGCCTGTGATATGCAACTTACTAGGCAAGAAATTAGCTGTTTGATTGTGTGTTCTGCCTGAAATATCACACTGAAGTTAAAAATAATAAATTACCCCCTCAGTTAGTTAAGCTTGTACAATGAAAAATACAACACTTGAAATTATAATGGAATTTTGCTGTATAACTCGAGAGCTATTTGTTTCAATGAAGGAGCCATTGAAAAGTCATATATAATAAAATATCGGAAATTTTCTTAATCCCTAACTTGTGGGGTCCTCCAGAGAAGAGTCCTGGGTACATTATTGTTTTTTAAAATATGTTATAAACTAATTACTTAACATTTTGGCAATACTGCAGTAATAAGAATGATGTAGAGAACATTTTGAAATTAAGCTTTCTCATTAAGGCCGTTCATTTGGGATATCAAATAAATATCCTAAAACCTAAGTTTGACTTTTAGAAAAGAAGCTCTAAAGAGGGGGCATGGCATGTTATGTTCCCACCATAAACTAACTGCTCTGGAGTTTGTTTGGGACCAGACTAAGACCACTTCCTTTTGTGGGCCATGATGTGGTTCTTTTGGTCCACACTTGAGTGTGATTACTTACACCAGGAGTGAAAATGAACCTATTTCATTGGACCAATAACATACACAACAAGAAATAACTTAATTGTCCATGGGTGAAAATACAGTGATTAAATTTTGATAAATATCCAAAAAATAAGTTGAAATTTCATTCGTAGTCCACATTTTCTTTCTTTGTTTTGTATGTTTTCAATAAATTGATCATCACTTTTATGGGAGCAACGGGTTAGCAGTGGGTCAACAATAAGTAAAGCAACACATTAACAACAAACTAAATGAAAAAAAGAAATAATAAGGAGGTTATAATGTTGGTATGCAGCTACTAAATGATGGCTAAAACATAATGTCAAAATGTTAAGTAGGGGTCATCTCCTTCATTTTACCTATGCTGGCTCGCTCTGCTCCATGTCTGGTTCGGATTATCCTCCAGACTGTTTGATCTGTCTGTCCGTCTGGGCTGTTTCTTCCCTGTGGTGGTCCTCCTCTGGGTCGTGACCTCTGGCCCAGACAACAGGCCCGGCGATAGCCTCATCTTTGTCCTCTGACCCTCTCCTGAGGCCTTTTGGTTGAGCTTGGCCTTGGCCTTCTCTCTGACTGGGCTGCAGGGAGCAAGAATTGATTTATTTTCTTTTATGGTTAGAGACATAATTTTGTCTGTTTTTGCCTACAAATTGCTCATCCTTCCATCAGTGTGCTTTTCGTTCATTCAGCAGATATGATTTTAAAAAGTTACTTTGGCACAAACAAATACACTGGCAGCTCTTACCATGAGGCTCCTCTTGTATCCTTGTGTTCCACTGTTGGAGCAGCTGGAGCAGCAGTGCTGTTGGATCCACAGGGCTTGGTTTTGGCAGCCGTACCCATTGCTGGTGCTTCACTCCCTGGAGAGAATGTCTCTTGACCCTGGGTGATGGAGCCTGTGCAGAGGAGCATTGGACCAAAGAAAGTATTTCAGATCAAGCAAGAGCTTTCTTTCTTTTTCTTCTTTCTTTCTTTTAACCATACTTGCTGTTAGACACAGTAGATGTAAATGACCAGACCAACCTGTGCCATGATGTTCCTGCTGTGGGGGAGCCAAGGATTTGGTTTGAGCTTGGACCTTGTTCAACCAGCTGTCAAGCTGCCACTTGTTAGTGGAGGGAGGCTCAGGCTGTGGGAGGAAAACAGTCTATAGATGACTATATATTTTAGAAGTTAAAACACTGTGCAACAACTCAGTTTTATTAGTTTCTTATTGTTGTATCTATCATTTCACTTTGGTAGCAAAATTGGATCTGGTCTCCAAAAATGGAGGGAAGTTACAGATTAAAAAGAGATTTTGTGCTGAAATCATAAATCATTGAAGTGTTCATTTTCTGCACACAGAAAAGAAAACTTTTCTTCATGAGATCTGAAAGAAGCTCTGTTTGATTGGGTTGTGAATTGTTTTCACAAATAGCTGCCTATGTGCTGCGTGCTAGTACATGATTTTCTTTCTCTTTCTCTTTCTCTGTATCCCTCTCTCTCTCTCTCTCTTAATTTCACTGCACAAGCCTATGAAACCAGGCAACTCTGAGCCATTAAAATAATGTTATAAATAATGTGATAAGTCAGCTTTCTGCGGTCGGAGTTTTATGACTTTCAGAGCACCACCCAGAGACTGTGAGAGGAGACCATTTAATGTACAGGCAGGCAGACACACTGTGAAGTGAACACGGGTGAATCAGGACGAATAAAAAAAAGGGCAATGAAAGTGTCTTTTTTATGAAGTGTAAACAAAACTGGAGACACTGGTCAAAGCTGGAGACACGCAGAACAAAGCTAATGTTACATGCTGGTAATAAACAAAAGCTTGTATGACTCCAGTGATGATTAGATGTCTCCAAACTGGGGTTAGAAATGAGCATGTGGCAACTATATGTCCTGTTTATCCAACAATGGGAATAATTCATAAAGTTTCTTCCAAGAACTTTATAACTTGTTACATCACATGAAAGTAAACAAAAAATCCATTAAACTCTGTGTAAGTTATTTGTTCCATGTATTTCATCCATAAACTTGCATTATCCACTGTTTGTGTGCCACAGTTAGGTGAAGTTCACATAGACACACACATCCACGCAGTGGTTATGTTACCTCTGGAGTGTTTGTGCGCGAGGCCTGGTTATACTCGCTGTCACTGGAGCTGCTCTCTGACTCATCGGTGTCCGACTCTGAACTGCTCTCCGATTCGCTGCTGCTTCCTGATGCTCCACTAAAGAAGACAGAAACAAAGAAAGAAAGTATGAAAGACAGGCAGGAAGAAAGTTTTCTGTTTCTAATGCGCTTGTGTGTTAAAACAGTTGAAAAATAGAAGAGAAAAACAAAGACAGGTATAGTTTCTCTCAATGGTGAAAAAGCACATCCATGGCTGCTGTCACAGGGTTATGTCACATGTTATATCACATATATGTAACTGGGTTATATCACACAATTTCACACTTAGCAGGGGGTTGGGTGACACATATGGATCCTCTCTCTCCCCCTTGCTATTTGATATTTTTGTAAATGATTCACCTGCTAGCATTATCTGGCAGAACAGAAAAGAAAAACTCATTTACTCCGAGAATAAAACCATCATAACTAAATACACCGTGCTTCCTCTCTTACAAAACCCAAGGCAAACACTGAGTTCTTTCAAGTTAATCACACTGTGAGCAAGGATGAACATTTTACCTCCGCTCTTTTACCTCCTTTCACTGATGTAAACAATTCCAGCCAAATGGACTCATCTCCATTATTTCACATTTGCTGAAATAAGGACCGTAAAATAAAAAAAAAAAAGGTCTGAAACCGGTACAGTTAGATGTGGTTCTCACAAGAACATAAGTAAAAATATCATCGCAGTATGTGTCCGTATCTCTACTCGTACAAAGAAAATCCCACTTTGGGTTGCTGTGTCTGCATCATTCCATGATACACACATATCACATTATCAATCAATATTGTTTTTTGTGTACTGATAAAAAATATTGTCCCTCCCAACTAAAAAAAAATTATTTAATAAAACAAGAAGTGATGTGTGGTCATGTAAAACCCACCTATAACAACTTCTGGTTAATCCCACCCACTTCCATTCAAAAACTTAGGCCCCGTGCATTCAAGGTATGGATATAAATACCTACATACATATAAATATATATGTAAATTTATACACATGGAAAAAGTTTTTTTTTTGCTTTACACAGCAGAGAACCTAATGATACTGACTCTGACTTTTAACTATTACTCCCTGCCTCACGTTTATACATTTTTACTGTAAAAACTAATAATTAATAAAGACAAATAATTTTTCTAATTTTTTCTCCAGTGAAGAGCCTTTGTGTTTTTTCTCTAGTCAGTTTATAACACTTAGAATCTTACATATCTATCATTTTTCCCTTGGTGAAATTCCCACAGGTGGTTTGGTTGTTCATCTCATTTGTCTTTATCTTTTCTCCACATTTAGTTGACACGGCCAATTAAAGAATATCTCCTACTTAATTAGAACTAAATACACATCTTCACCACAACTTTTAAGGCAACACATTTATCTCATCTATGGACTTGATATAAAGCTACTGAGAGGGAGAGATTCTAAATACTGTTTTCAAAAACAACAACATAATTTACCATAATTAAAAATCTATCCAAGTGCCTGAATGAGCGGAATTTATCATCAAACTCTTTAAATAAAACAATAATCTCTCTCAGCTTTATAAACTGTTAATCTTTCTGTTTTCATCTCATCTCACCAATTTTAAAAAAGGATAATAATTGAGGGAGCCAGCCATCCTGTCACAGATTCAATAAAAATGAAGCATCTGACACAGAATATAATAAACGGCTACTAATAAACGCATAAACACAGCGTTTTGAACCTGTTCAATTGTCTCATCCTCTCTGGTGCTTCGGTTGGCCTTGTGTTCATCCATCCTTCCACAGTGCTTTGAAATGGCCCCCTAGAGGCAACGCACCCGCTCGTCCCAACTTAAGAATACACACAAATGCACTTGCACGCACAGAAATTGCAATTATGTGTAGTTTTCCTTTTGTGTGTGTGAGAGTGTGCACGTAATTTCAGTTCAAGGCTGCCATCACAGCAGGCACCAATCTGTGTGAGCAGTCAAGCAGCAAATCCATCAACTGTTCCGCAGGCAACGCACACACACAGACACACACGCACACAAACACACACATGCTCACCCCCGCACACACACACACACACACACTCACCCACACACACATAGCCACACACAAAAAAAGCACAGTGACAGATACTGTATGAATGCAGTCTCTGCCCTCTTTTTCTTCTTCTATCGTTACTCATCTCTTCTCTCTTTCTGGCCCTCCCCTTCTCTTTCATTTTCAATTAAATTTTCACCTCAGTTTGCTCTATTAGCATCACAGTTGAAACAATATTGGCAAAGCATGGAGCTAAACTCCCTTTATGCATGTTTGTGCGCGTGTGTGTGTGTTTTTAGTCCTCCCTTTGCAGACTCTTTTATGCAACCACTGCCAGTTGTGTGTTTGGAAAACATATTAAAGTGGCTTCAGAAACTGTTTTGAACAGCATAAGAAAACTAGCTGGACTCTGTTTTCTACTCAACAGTGCAAGTAACTTCAGAGAAAAGCAAGATCTTGTCTGCCTCAGTTTTCATTTTGGTTTTCATAGCTGATGCAGGCTGCTAGAATAACATCACAAAAGAAAAACAAATCTTTTCATAGATGCCACTCCTTTTTGGCAAATTACTGCTCATTAGGGACGGTTCATGATCATGGAAAAAAAAGAACATGTCATGCTGTACTGAAATGGTCTTCTATTACAAAACATTTTTCCCCTTGTTTTTTTACCATCACCTGGTAATAACAGGATACGTGTATCATGGTATAACCACTCAATAATTAGGGGCACTGCATTATTTATTGTGCAATATATAGTATATAGGGATTGACTTCAGACACAGCCATTTTCATTAAACCTAATCTTAATCCAATCTTCTTCATCCAATATCATCATTTCTCAGGCAACAGTCATTTTCAAGGTTGTTTTAACAATTACAACATTTTTTCCTCTGAACTTTGATGCATGTGTTGAGTTCATCAGCTGCCACTGCTGCCTGGTGAGCGAAGGAGATGTAATCTGACAAGTTATGTGTTAAAATCACTGAGATGTGACAAACAGTGTCAAACATTGTTTCAGTTCTTTATTGTGAACGGCCACATCCACGTATGGATTACTGGAAGACTGAGGTAAGGATGCCAGACAGATGGCATAAGAGATATTTCCTGGACTTCTGTCCCTGTCTGTTTTTCATGTCCCTCAGTGCCTTTAAAGAGTCTTTTGATGTGTAACTAAAGAGAGCCAAGAGTCCTGTGAGTCGTAGAACAGACTCATTGCTATGCGTGACTTAAATCCAAGAGAAGATACTGACCAGACTGTGGTACAACTCCACTCTGTAACATTTTTATTCATCTTTTAAGCTGACAGCTTTTTGAAGGGAAAAACAGTCGGAGCCAAAATGTTTATGAAGTTTTTGTTGTTGTTGTTGTTGAACAGCAGCAGTCAGTAAGTGCCTTTTCCATCCTGTTGTTTTCATATGCATTTTCTATTTGCACATGAAAAAAAAAAAGAGTGGAATTTTTTTTTTTAACTACAAATTTTGGAAAAATAATTTAGATGCTGAATAAAAGCAAAATGCATCAAAGTGCAAATAACTTAAGGGTTCACTGTAGACACTTTAATAATAAAAAAGGCAGATGTGTGGAGAACTGAGGAGACAGTAACCTTCTTCTAAGTAACACATGAAACAAACAGAAATGTCATATTTCCATCATCATTTCTGTATCATTTTTATATGTTTATGGTTTGATTGAAGCTCCTTTATTTGAGTCATTTTGTTGTTCTCAGGTAATGATTAATTAGCATTAAACTGATGAATGAACTCTATCAGCCAGTTAAATACTTTTTAAAATTCATGCAAGAGTTGTGGGTGGAAATGCGTATTGATTTGTAATTTTTGAGATTTTCTGGAAATTTTTTGCCAAAACTTGTGCAACCCTTGAACAGAACAGTGTTGACTGTTGCACCAGGATGCTACCAAATGTCCTTATTGCGACATGGACAGGCTGTAATCAGGATTAACCACTGAGATCTCAAAATGTCATCTCTCAATGATTACTGCACACCAGATCACACAGATATTTCCATACAATTAGAAGTAAACCTTCCACTCTGCAAAATAAAGGTGTAAACGTTGTCTTAAAGCCAGCACAACAATCTTGTGAACTACTGAATCTTGATAGAAAAAACACCAACTCTAAAAATATCAATCAACCAATAGAATTTCTTTAAATGTTTTAACTGCAACTCCCTTGTCGTTACTAAAACCACTAAAGTTTTAAATAACTCTTACAAGAGAAATTATCTCAGTGTCCTTAATTGTACAGTACTGGTCATAAACATTCAAGTGTTTATGCAGCTCATACAAAAAAATAGCTCTTATTTGTACTTGAAAATAATAATTATCTGGGATTCTCCTCCACTTGAGCCACATTGATTGGGACTGGATGTGCAACTGTTCTCTGCATCAAAGATACAGACCAACTGCTTCTCATTGTGCCACAAAAAATAATACCATTTGGTGGATGCTTTTCATCCAGAGCACCTTATTGTTTGATGAATGACTACATTTCAACTCTGGGAAACATGTAACTTCCCCTGGTGGGCTAGCCCATATTGTCGATACGACATTTTGGCACGAAATCAAAGTGTCTGCATGTCTGCCGTGTAGAAGTGTGCTGTTCTCACTTGTCATTAGAGCTGGAAATGCTGGATAAGAAAGGATTTCTGGGATTGCTGAGCTTTGTCCTGTACGAGCTGATGAGCCTGAAGCAGTTTATGGCAGAATGAGTGATTTAAGTCGGCTGCATGTCATTTTATATTTGCTTTCTTATTATTGGATGTTTACAACATGAAATGCCTCTTTTCCTTGATGAGAGATACTCTCCAAAGAGATGTGCTTGCTACAGAAAATCATGCAAGGCACATTTAATGCATTTGCTGGTATTTTAGTGGCATTTCATATCATCCTTTCATTTGCCAAAAAGTGAAATTGACTGGAAGCAAGCAACGAGCCTGTATTTTCCACACTGATATGTTTGTATTTTTGTTTAAATGGCACCGTGTGAAGTTAAAGGAAAGCACGAGTGTCTTTTCGTCTCAATGGGATTTTCAGTTGAGTGCTCTCTAGCCTATTTTATTCTGGCAACATAAACAGTGTGTGCTGGAGGAACTAGATGAAAGGAGATGAGTGTGTGAGTGAAAGCATTACATCTGGCTCGCTTTCCTCCTCTTTTTTTTTCTTCTCAGGAATCAGCCATCAGCCTTCGAAGATAATTTAATTCTGTGGTCGGTGCCAAATTAAAATGCAACGCCAGCTGGTGCAGACTGACAGACTGGCTTTTTACTGGACATTTTAGATGCGTTTCCGTAAAGTTTTGTTGAAGTTGAGACAAATAAACTTCATCCAGGAGTGAAATTTCTTCTGATTTTTAAAAAAGCATTATATCTGCATACTTGGCATGAGGGACTTCCTGTTACTTTGTCATTATAGTGTCCTTGATATCTGTTATTGTACTTTTTTTTTTTTATAACTTTTATTTATAAAGGACAAGTCATCAACATTCAGTGTACATAGAAGTGTGTACAATTCCTT
>JAQMCX010000058.1:4994875-5046500 GCA_029814765.1 Acanthurus leucopareius | reverse complement strand
TTTTTTTTTTTATAACTTTTATTTATAAAGGACAAGTCATCAACATTCAGTGTACATAGAAGTGTGTACAATTCCTTTTTTCCTTTTTTATACCATTAACAAGTAAATTGAACATAAATAGGTTGTTATTGTACTTTTAAACTGTAGTTTATTGTCAACAAAGTTTCACACATTTGCTAAAATAATTTTGTTCAGCATCACATTGTTTTTTTTCCCTTATTCTTGCATTTTCTCTTTTCAACACATGACAATGCAGAACATTAGAAACTCAGGAAAACACACAACATAAACAGTATATAAACACTCCATTGAAAACAGTTACCTTTTGTGTGTTTTTATCTGGTGTCTTTCTGTTTTGTCTATATTGTATCTTATACATCAATACAGGTCTTTTGCTTATTTAGGACTCACAGCCCTCACTCTTTATTTTTTGTGTGTATGCCTGCCTCAATGTTGCATAAGAAACTCTGATAAGACTTACAAAATAGCCTTTGTCAGATCTTCAGGCTCCAGCAGAGGCTTTGGTGTCTGTCTGTTTATTTGTGTGATAAAATCACAAGCACAACAGGGGAAATGAAAGCCTTACAGCCTTGACAAAAATTATCTGTTGGTTTGATACGTCCAGTCGGCCACACAGGATTCACATGACGCCCACGTACGCACAGGCTGAGGCTAAGCTAGCTGTCACACTGGAGGTACACAGTGGTTTACAATGCTGCCTGTATTCATGGTCGGATGAGTTACCTTTTTACAGTACAGCTGCAAATGACTGCATTGCTGTGTGGACGAAGGTCAGTTTACTCATGTTCTTATTAAAAAGGAAAGGCCTGAAGTAAAATAGATGTTTTCTGACTCTAAAGCTGTGATCAAAAAGACACCACTGCTGCAAGAAGAAAGTTCCTCCTCTCATTTATTTCAATGAGCCAGCTGCTTTAATGCAGCAGAGGCGCCAACTTTTGGTGCAGAACAACACAACATCATCTTCCTCAGCCAATCAAATGCATGCAAGCACAGTGCAGGATTGCTTGTAACAAGAGTGTTATTCTTCTGCTGTTTGTCTCATGATCATCACAACAGAGATAAAATGATTGTCTTTGTCAAACCCTGTCTCATCATATTACAGGCGACAGCAGGGAGCTATTACCGAGGCTGGACTTCCTGTCGTCCTGATTTTATCATCTATTTTAAGTCTGAACACCTGATAATACATCATGAGCAAGGTGACTGATCTGTGGTTTTATTCTTAGCTAGTAGCAATTTAGCAAAGAGGCTGAGATTATAAACTAGGTAAGATTATGAGTCAGCACAAATTTTAACTGGGAGTCAATGTTCAACTACATTTCCTGCTTTTCATTCTGCTCATCTCATCAGTTCTCATTATTTTTTTCTGAAATTATTGTTATATTGATGAGATTACATAAAAAAATAAATTGAATTCAGCTTTGTTGTCACTGTTCAAGTACCTGAACAAAGGACATTGTTGTTACCTTTTGTGAACTATTTCTCAAGTGAAGAACAATCAGTTGATAACATCTGTAAACATTAAAAACTAAGATCAAACTTTTTCTTTTGTTAGCTTGAACATTAGAGTAGAAAACCTGTCATACATTTGTCCTACAAAGTTATAATTCTGTGTGCTGATATTACTCCTTTTATATTATGCAATTATTACGTTAGTTTAAAATTAGTAATTGTACACATTGAGCTCTTCTTGTAAGTAAACAGCACCTTTCTTCAAGCTGTCCTTTGTGTCAAGTGTAACTACTCTGCTTCTTTACAGTCTCAAGACATTTTATCACAAACTGAGAAAAAATAATCTATAATGTACATGCACACAAATTGAATATTTTTTTTGACAACTGACAAGACTTTGTTTTGTGCTGCATGACATTTTGCAAAAACATGACCTAGTGACAGTCGTGGTGAGTGAACAATGTTCAAGACTTGCAAACAGAAATCTGGGTTCCTCTCCTGTCGTGGTTATGTTAGTTCATATAAACACTGAGTCTAAGTTAAAATATGGAAAAGATTGATGTGCTGATTGTTATGAAAACAATGTGTTTGTGAAATATGCACAAAATCTTATCAGCAGCATTCATGTACACAGATGCAAAATTCACTATTTGTATGTCATTTTGAGGGCCACAAAAATAATGGACATTTCACTCTCATGTCCACGCATTGTAATTGATAACATTTCATGACTTCGGCACAACACAATGTGATACTTGGCTGCTTTTGCACCTAACATGATGTGAGAGCTGCTGCTAGCTAATCGTGACACTGACTTGTTCTTCATCTCACAGGATGTGGAAGCAGGTCAGGGCTGATTTTCACTCTCTGCTTTGCTATTCTCCCAAGACTTCGACTAACTGTTTGGTCACCTGAGACAAGATGTCAGGACCGTTTTCCCTCTTTAGACTGAAGCTTTGCATGTTCAGCCTTAACACAAGAAAATCCCTTGTCCTCCACCTGAATCTATTGATTGTGTCCCAAAGGCTCTTGTGAACTCTTTAACCTGCACCACCGCTGCTGTGTTTTTCTTGAAGATTAAGACAGCTCTTATTTTAGATTTTATTCGAGGTCTTTGGAAATTCTTCACCAGGGTATTGAAAATCTTTAATTTGGCAATGTGGTGGCAAACATACAGGATCTATCTTTAAAAAGAATGACTTCCCTTTTTTTAGTGTGTTTTAATACAGCAGCTCATGTCCTCTCTAATATTGACAATGTTTGGGGAGATAATGACACAAAGAAGTTTACAGCAAAGCAATGATATTATGCATGTTGGATTTCTTACAAATGGTGAATTTTAGACAAGAAAATAACTAAATAAAAGTAATTCAGTATTATCATTATTCTGGTTTAGTATATTCAAAGCCAGAATAATATACACACGACATTTAGACCTTCATTTTTGTAAATCCTTTTTTTTTTGTTTCTACAGAGTCTGGTAGGTGGCTTGTCATGAATGAATAAGGTGGGTGGTGTTGATTTAAGGGAATTCATGACCTTAGTTTATCCAGGCTACACTGCATATATGAATATTTGATTATACCTTCAGTGATATTGATGTTTGTAGATATTACTGGTAAAAATGTATTGACTTGTTGTATTGAATCGGTATACAATATTGTCCTCATATCCTGGATCTATTACTTATTTATACACACTGTACTGTCCCATTCCTCATTGCATGAATTCAGAAAACAAGGAGATATTAGCATCCTGTAATCAGTATGTTTTTCTCATTGTGCTCTTTTACACCCTCCGGGCTCCATCTGTACTACACTGTAAGGCTCAGTTTGGACTGTGTCACCATTAATTAACCAGCAGGAATTGAACATAAGGAAGACAATCAACAGACAATAGACAGTTACAGTGTTTTTTCCCTCTCCTCTCAATGGCTTCTGCAGGGAAACTGAATTGATCATCCTCTGAAAACAATGGAGGGGATGGCTTGGAGCCAGACAGGCCATGGCTCAGATAAACTGCAGCCAGCAGAGAGAAGATGTTTAAGTGACAAGATGCAGTGTGAAGCAGGAGGATCATGCTGGAAAAAAACAGGTAAATATAGGTTCTGAAAATGACTAAAGACCTGAGTGAAAATATGTACAATTATATGGGTATTACGGGACTGTGAAGAGAAGATGTGGAGGCCATCTGGGCTCAGTTCATCTGTCATCTTATCATCTGCCTTCAGCTCGCTGGTTCTGCCCTCCACTTGGCACGGCTTCCTGCTGCACAGCTGGCTTTACAATCTCTCTCAGTCTCTCTCTCTCAATCACTGACACTCTCCTGTGCGAACACTGCAGCATGTGTGTGCATGTGCTCACGTGCTTAGTTACATGTGTGCTTGTTTTATCTGACTCGGGGGTGCGTGTAAACCTGTGATATGTGGAACATTTTGAGAGGATTTATGGAGTTATTGCAGTTACTCCATCCCAGTCTGCAAATGTATACGGCTAACTGACCCACTAACAAGGCACCGGTGTAGGGCTGAAACAATTCCTCGAGAAGCTTGTTTACTAAAAATCAGCAATGCAAATCATTTGCATTGAAGCCTTATTTAATCCATAGCACTGTACGGTGTACGATGTTCTACATGAATCATTATTACTGTTGCACAGTGTGTTTAATCTGTGGCCAGGTAAACTGAAATAATACATGATTTGATGTTGTGAATTGCGAAATGGATGAAAAGAGACAAAATAGCAAAGCCAAAGAAAAGAGACAGACCAGATAAAATGACCAAAGGTGTCCAAAGCCTAGGATCATAAATTTAAGTTAAAACCACAAACTCTATGCTGTGTTTCTATTGTTAAACCCAACTAGACTGCGGTGGTTGCACTATTTTTTAATTATTTAAGCATCTCCTCTTTTCCTGTGTGGATTTAGTAAAACCTTTTATTTTGAAGGGTAAAGTAGTATCCTTAATTCAATGACACAATTTGAGTGAGTTTGGCTCCTTACGAAGAGCCAGTTAATGGAAGCAATCTACAGTATCTTTAAAAAGCAGAAACAAAGTTCAACAATTTCAGTCCTCTTTTTCGTATTTTTGCTGTTTTTTTAAAGGTATGCAGTCCATATTATGATGGGATTTGCTCCTGTTTTTTCAGTCATGTACTGTGAAATAAAAGGAAAATACAGCAACTGATTTACTTATATGATTTTATGTGTTCACTTCTGTTAGTTTTACTTCCTTTTTTCATTCTGGATGTTTTCCTGAGAGTTCTTTCTTTACTCTGTCATTTAAATGACTGCGTTTATATTTTTACTTTTTGCAGCTAAATTTCTATCTATTTTTGTGTCTAAATCTGTAATTAGAAATGTGTGTTGGAGGCTTGCCGAGTAGCTTGCAGTGCTGGAGTCTGCTGTTGAGACTATGTTGGCTTGCATGGAGCATTTTGTGAAAGCCTTCACAGTGTTGCTTTTAAGAAAAGAAAAACCATGTGAGTGTTTTGTTTCAAATTACAGATGATTTTTTTGATGTGTTTTATGGTGCCTTGAAATCAAAAACTGTAAGTCTTGGATTATTTAGTACAATTCACTGCAGATGTAAACTCACTGCATGTGCACATGTTGTTTGTTTTTGCTTAATATGTGTGAATGCATCTTAATTACATTATCCTTGTGTCACTTGGAATAAATTGCCTAAAATTTTCAGATGGTTTCTGTTAAATTAGTCAAGTTAAATATACAGTTCTAACATATTTTATGCATTAGACAAAGTCATACACTGCATTTATTATTGGCTGCTTGTGTGTCATAAATTTCTAATTTTAAGTCTAAAAAATGAAAATGTGTTCTTGTGCTTGTGTGTGTATGTCAGTGTGTTAGCCTGGGGCAGTACTGTGGGGGAGGCTATAATAGGTTTCCATTCCTACATATGTAGGTAATGCTCCCTGGCAGCAGCAGGAGTGACAGTGTTTGAGGAAGTGCATCACATTTGAACTCATGTCATACTTGATGCCCCTGATTGGCAGGGGGCATCCATGCTGCGTATATCCTGTCTGTGTCGTTACTACAATTGATCACAATTGTAAAATGGAGATGGGATTGATGACTCTTTAAGTCAATGCATCATTTGGCTCAGCTCAACACCAGAGCTGGCGCTTTATTTAAGAGCACTTCTGGCATTTATAATTCAGCCAAAATTAGCAACGATATGACCTATTATTGGTGTGTGTGCACATATATATCACTTGAATTATGTTCTAAATAATGTGAAAACATCAAACAGTAATACACACGCACAGAAAGGTTTAATTTATATTGAAATATGTTTTGTATGTGGGCATCTTGCGCATCATACAAAGGTCTGTCTTTGCCTGAATCTTTCTGTTATAAACAAAGTGAGATGTTTTTGGATAACATTACATACATACATATACATATATAACAGATAAGTTATAGAATGATCCTTTAATTCTGTCTTATATTCATTTATTTTCACAAAACACAACAAAATCAGCCCTCAGACACATAATGACAAATCACATCACTATTGATAGTGAGACGTTAAATTGCAGCAGAAGTAAAATGAGGCCTTCTGTTTTTTTTGGTATTTTTTTTTTAAGACAAATTGTTTTATGAGTGATAAAGTAAACTTCCACTCATCTCTGGTGTAAGTTCAGTGCATATTCTCCTTTCAGTATACCAAGAGGTAAAGACTGTAATGTATTGACATCTCTCCCACAAACCCCTGCTGGTATAAGGTTCTTTACAACCCGGTTTGAAAAAGACTGACTGCATTTGCTGGGCTCCCTGGGGTATCTGATTTTAAAAAGCATCAATATCACCAAGCCAAACAAACTGACTTACAGATCTACACACTTAAAGAAACTGCTCAAATATTCTACTAGTAAATGTGACCATTAAAGTTAGATCACACCATCTTCAAACAGACTAATTTCAGGGCAGAATACAACACGCATCTTTTGTTTTGTCTTTTGTATAAACATTGGTAACTTTTGTAGCTTTTTATCTGTGTAACACAGTCGACATTTATTAATCTTTCTCTGTTGGAGAAAAAAACTGCACAACAAAGGAGAAATGGTTTTCTGTTATCAAACAGGAATCAGTGGTACAAATATGTTTTTGAACACAAAGAACACAAATAAAACAGAGAAGCTGAAAATAAGCAGGTTGGACCCAACTGGACATGACACATGATTCATGTACATTAATCCAAGAAATGTGTTAACTGAAGGTTAATACCTGAGGACAAAGTATGTCTTATTTGAGAATAAGCTGACATATTAAATAGTGTATTTTAAGTATTTAATATATATATATATATATATATATACACACTATACTTAGTATCTATGTTTTTCTGTGCAGCAAAATACGAAGGACAAAATGATTTGTTATTTATGCATATTTATAATTAAAATATACTCTTAATCTATGTACACAGAATAAATTATGTAAACTGTCAAACAAGCTAGCGAGTTAGCTAACTAACAGTTAGCATGACAGTTAGCTTGCAGGGCTGTTATGATTAACTTTAATTTTGGGCTGACTTGTTTGTGTTTAGCCTCAGTAGACTGACACTGTCTCAACGAGCCTTCTCTTTCCCTTTGTAGGGAGGGAGGGTTCAAATGTGGTATTCTTTAACATATTCAGTGTTGGATCCATTGGAGTCTGAATTTATTTGCCCACAAAAACCTGGTACAGAAGTAAGATGGAGCTTCGTAGCAACGTAAAAATTGAGAATGCAAATCGACTTTACCAAGATTTTGACTGATTGCTAACCTCTTTTTCTCCCCTTGTCTCTGCGTAAAAATAAATTGAATTCATAACTGTTTAGAACAAGAAAAAAATTCTTTGCTCAAGTTGACACATTTTTAACTCACACAGTCATGCACTTCAATATTTGTTGCCTGGGGCGAGATCGGGTCAATTTGCATCCACTCGCCTTTTCCTTGACTTTGTAGGCAATCTGCATGTGTGGCCTCTAAAATGTGATTTGTGCTCACTATGAACACTTTTAAACAACACAGCAGGCAAAGTTACTCTTTATTGACTATTATTACATGTGCTATTGACTCAAACAAAATTCCTCCTCTATGCCAAAAAACATTTTGAAAAGTTTCCTGTTGGGGTAAAAAGCAAAAGACACACTGACATAAAAACATGCATTTTGATCATGAATACAGGCACAATAATCTCTGCTGAGTGATACTGCATCAGTCTACTGATTGTTTGAATAAAGTTTTAAGTCGGTGCTTATCCATGTGAATAATGCTACGGGCCAGGTTAACATTGTGGAAATACCACTAACTAAAATAACATTACCCATTAAACTACAATGATTTCACTGCCACTTCGATTACCAACGTCACTATTACTACTTCTATAACAAATG
The DNA here is from genome assembly GCA_029814765.1 of Acanthurus leucopareius. Classification (NCBI taxonomy): domain Eukaryota; kingdom Metazoa; phylum Chordata; class Actinopteri; order Acanthuriformes; family Acanthuridae; genus Acanthurus; species Acanthurus leucopareius. The sequence continues at coordinate 5,038,627 of JAQMCX010000058.1, read as the reverse complement.
CTATTACTATGAAAATAATTAAGCTGAAAAGACAATTCTACATAACTCCAGGCAGTTTTCCTCACCAGGGTTCATATGATAAAAGATACACATAGGATATAATGAAGAAAATACAGCGAAGCAGATGGCAAATAGATTTTAAAGATTACTGAGCAGAAATATAAAAATGATACGGTTGAATATATGCCGTGGTGGGATGGATGGGGTGGGTGGTTATATGTGTCTGTGTGTGTGTGTGTCTGTGGCAGTAGAATAACGATTGGTATGTGGGTGAGGTTGTCAGAGCAAGGATCTTAAAAAATGTGTGTCTGTAAGGATGGTGTGAGGCGTGTGGGTGAAAGAGTGTGTGTGTGTGTATGTGTTGCTCTCCATGGGGGATATAGCCAGTGGATCGCTGGCAGCATCTCTAGTCCCACCGTCCCTGCGGACATGTGTATGTGTGTGTGTGGTGTTGAGTAGATTGGGCTGCAGAGTGAATGGGCTCATTAGCGGTAGCAGAGTAACACATGGCCTGGGGCACACACAGACACACTCTCTCTCTCCCCCTCTCTCTCACACCGACACACACACACACACACACACACACACACACACACGCACACACGCAGTCACACTCCAGACTTGCATACTAATGCGTTCAGACTGTGAACACAACGAGCCTCATTTATAAAAGATTCTTATATTCTTATGCACCCGTCTGGGCTTCACAACATATTCCAAACAAAGGATGAACTTATGACAAACTGATCTTGGTGCCAAAATCACCTGTTCACATGAAATCTCTCCAATGTTCTACGATGTTACAAACGCAGCTAGCATTTTTTTCTACTGATTAATTAGGTGACATGTTCCCCCAAGATGTTACAGGGAGACAATAATGCACCACAGTGTGTTGCCCACACAGAATTTAACAGTGGAAAATGAAAACAGATTTGACAGAAATCACTATGTCAAAGAGAAGTGATGAGAAACACATGTTCATCTGTATTGTCCTCAGCCTTTTATATTTATCTTAGTCTGAATTTCAAATCGGAAACAGCATGAGAACTTCATGCGTTTCCCCTTAAAAATTGATGTGAAGGATTCAGCCTATTTCCCTAAATGAGATCCTGGTTGTAATTTAAACAGTAATGTGGAAAATTACAGACTCTCATGTAAACAGGCATATTTTTTTTATTGGAGAAGGCTGGAGCATTGTAATTAAATGTTTTTTTTGTCTCTTTCCATGTGCTAAGCCTGTATGGACATCACAGTATCTGGACACTGAACAGGGTGAGACATGAAGACAAGTGTAAGGCTCTTCTCCATTTTCATTAATGCAGTTAAAGCTGGTGAACCAAAAATATTTGGAGGCAGTTCTTTTAGTCAACAAAGCTTTAGAACTAAAAGACAGACACACATGGGAATTCTTTTGGTTTTAACGAAGAACTTCAAATGACCTTGAATCATGAACAGTCAGTCAGCTCAAGGAGCACATCAGTGCTGGTGACTGTATGACACCATCCACTTCAATACCTCATGTTCATTGCCCATATGCAGATTTTGCACATTTTATCTGACTGTGTGTGTGTGCAGCGGTGTCATCTAGTTTAGTGTTGTAAGTGTACTATGATGATGCCCTTAAACGTGCACACAGACATCATGGAGCAACACCCCATAAGCCCCGTGACACTCATGAATGCATACAGTACATGCATTCATGCAGGACGTAACCGACGGCACTCCAGGATGAAGTGTGCTCTTTCATCAAATCACCAAAGGCTTGACAGCACGTCCAGACCCAACACTGTTGTTGTTGCGTTTCTCCAGCTCAATTAACAAAGGCGAGTATTGTAACATAGCATAAACATTCTAAGCTTCAGCTATCAAGGACAGAGATTGACTCTACTAGACTGACTTTGAGCATTAACATTCCCTGGATTTCACCCTACTCTTAAACTGTGTGGCCACTCATTCTTCTTTATTGACTTGTGGTAACGTGCTTTTATGATGACTCTAACTCACTTCACCTAATGGTCTGTTTTAGTTCAAAACTGTCCAGACAAAATAAAATAACAAGAGAATAACATAAAATAAAAGTTACAGCCTGAAATCGTGTCAGAGACAAAATTGTGAGTGTTTGAATGTATCTGTATGTGGAACAGTACTGATAAATGTTTAAGTTATGTTAAAGTCCCCCTCCAGACACCTTCAAGTATGTAAGAAAACTCTGATATGAATGATGAAATGTGGCTGTAAGCACATCTACTCTTTCTTCCTCATTTACAAATTCTGAGTCTATGAGTCACAGTCCTTGTGCTTCACACAACACCGCTGCTTGCGGTGGGTTGACCGGGGGGAGAGCTGTGCGTACCAAGATGGATAGCAAGAGGAAACATTGGAATAATTTAGCCACAGGCTCCATGTATGAAACTCAGACTGATGATCAAACATGTATGAGACTCAGATAAGGAGTCTGTTGTGCTCCAAAACCAGAAACTAGCATAAATGTCAGATCTGTAAGTGCAGTTCCTTCTATTATTAGTGTTGTTTGTTAGCTTGTTAGCCTGTTAGCTTGTTAATGGCAGTAGCTGAGTAAATATGCTGATGCAAACTCTCACTTTCTGTACTGAAGATTTTAGGTTTCTTTGTCATTTATTGGTTTGATTTTTGACGATCCACAGCTAGCTTAGCCAAGGTATGCAGGGAAATGCACAGACATCGCCTCCTTCAGTAGAGGGGTGTAAAAACTCTTCTCTTGTGACAAACTTTGCACAGGTTAAATTAAATATAGTCCAGGTTTGTATCGTTCATTTTTATTCAAATCAAAAGAACTAGTATGTCTGTGTTCTGATTAAAGATTGTGTTTGCTGCCCCATGTGGTAAAAAAAAAATCAGATAAAGCTGGTTTAAGTAAAAGTTGGGACACCACAATTGCTAAAGAAGACGCTTCCACAAGCAAGTTAAATAATATCAAATAGGCAGCTTCATTTCAACAGGACGCCATCTTGATGTTTGTCATAAACTCTTTAATTGGGTTGAACATCAAATATTAAATTTGTGCAAAGCAATAACTAGAGTATATTTGTAAAAAAAAAAAACTCTAAGAAAAACTTTCTCAGTGACTTTGTATTACTATGTTTACATAGGGTGTGTGTGATGATATACAAGATTTTATGTTTCATCCTTTGAACCCAAATCCCAGGTGATAATGCAGACGGCCTGTTCATATGAAGAAATATCTATGCACTAACCTACAAACAGTGAGTACAGAGGACATCTGCTGCCTAATTTCTAATGGTACAGAGTTGAGTGTGTTAGTGCAGGCTGGTGACTGGGGTTATCGAGTGGGCACCTGTCATCACAGATGCTTCTGTGAATTAGAGCCACTACACCTCCAGAGAGCCTGGAGGTGGCTGTATTTGCAATAACCTTCAAACATGACTAATGGTAGGAAAATCTTTGATCTGCACGCAGACACTTAAACAGCATCCAGTCACCTGAGCCACTACATCTTTTAGGTTTCAACTGATAGTTAGTGAAGTAATACATCTGTACACACCCATGAGGGTTGCATTGGTGACTCTGGACACAGTGACGTCTTTGACCTTAAAAGTGCCTCCAACAACAACTACAGAAAAAAGGTCAAAGAATCATCCAATGCCGACCACGGCTGCCTCAAATGCATGTTTTCAGGGCAAAGATCATTTATTTATAACTTGCTGTTTGGTTGGTATTGACAGTGTAACACACTGAATTGACTTTATATACTCTCCCAAGACATTGTGGTCACCAGACAGTATGAGGATGATGTCCAAATGCAGACTAAACCAAGATTATACTTACATTTCTCTCACCAAAACATCTAACAAACCAAACCTAACAAGCTGGTATGTGCACAATGTCACATGCTTTCTCAGCTATGCTGTACCACAAATAATATACAGTTAAGATAAATGAGTCACAGTGTTACAGCACAGAGTGTGGCTAGCTGTCTTACCTTAGGGCTGTGCCTCTGGCCTTGGGCTTGTCAGAAACCTGTCAATGCACATACACACAAACCATTAAGTTATGTTATTCAGGTTAATCTTGAGTACAGTTATATTATTGCTTTGATTGATAGAATATATGTCAATAAAGAAATGAGCTAGTACACTGGTAAATTTGCACTTCCTTTGCAGACGTACAGGATTTTACCAGGACATGTTTCCATAGAGTCAAAAATTCTAATATAAGCAGTTTGTCTGTGACACATGAGCCTAAATGACCAACATGATGATGTGAATGCTTGTCTTGTCATGTCTGACTGATTATGTTTATATTATGTAGCAAATATAAGGGTTTCGAAAAAATACCTGATAGATGAGTTGAATGATGAAAGAAGGATCTGCTTTTATTGATCCTCTGATAGTTTAATTAACTGTACCAAATCTTATTAAAGTTCACAGTATCAAATAATGGATAAACATCTGGACATACATTAATTAATTATCTAAAACTGCTTATTCATTGCAGGGTAATGTATTCATAGAATAATGTTATTTCCAGTTTGAATATTTTACATTAGGTAGTGTATAAATAACAAAGTAATTCAATTCATTTTTTAAAAAACACACACACAGATGTTTGTGTCAGTACTTAAAAAAACAATATATTTTAGAGCTGTTAAAAAAAGAAACTTTTGTGCCCCTGAGGCAGTTTTCTCAGCGCCATATTCTGGCGCTTTATTAAAAACATATAAAGGATCAAAAATATTTCCTTTGTTGTTATCAATATAACTATCACTACTGCCACTGTTAAATATGTCATTATAAAAAATATCTAGTAAAGAAGAAAAAACATTTAAAAAATATCTTTGTGTTTAAGCTAGTTATAAAAAATCTTGTAAAACATTGTAATAAAATGCCATAATGTGTGATAACATTCAAATTCATGATGTATATGCAAAGCATCTTGTCAGTATTTTAAAACTATACAATAAACAACATGCTTGATTGAATAACAGTATTTTATTCTGTATTTATATGGTCTTTTTTCAACAAAGTACTTTAAAGAGAATAAAAACTACAGAATAAATCATAGACTGAACAAATCGATACAACTTGAAGACACTCTGCAGTTTTTTCCTTTCACAAAGCTCCACTCCTCTGACCCTCACGTCTCTTCCCTCAATCTGCCTTCTTTAAGAAAAGGAGATTTTCTTGTCATTAAAACGAGAGAAAACCTCTCTATTTTCTCTTTATCTTCTCCTCTTTTATCCCCTCCTTCCCTTGTTTCCTCTCTGCCCTCTCCCTTCACCCCAGCCTCTGTTCATTCCTTTATTTCTATTCATACTTCCCCTCCTTTCAGATAAAGAATGGGGTGATTAGGTTTGTCAGTGAAGCCTTTCCTCCCTCCTTTCTCCCCTTTCATCCGCTTTTCCTCCCTCTGTCAACTCCGAGTCAATTTTGTACATGACGACGTCAATTACAAAAACAAAACAAAAACAGCAACCTCAATTTCTGAAAATATCAGCTATTAATTCATCTTCCAGCACTGAAACCCAACAATTAAAATGAATTACTCAAACAAAAAGAGGACCTTTTCTCGCCTCTGGCTTGTTGTCTCTCTCACTCTCTCTCAAGGAGTGAGGTGATTAACTGGACCAGTGAAGTTTCTGATGGATCGATGTTTAGCTGCAGGCTAGAACAACAAACCTCCTCAGATCTTTGGCTTTGAGAGACTTGCAGGGCTCATGGAGAGGATCTATGTGTGAATATATTTAGCTAGCTGGTGGCTTTACTTGGATTTAAATAAAGAACAATCTGACCAGTATTTACTCACACAATCTCCCCAGTTACAACACAGCTGTAAGTATTGTTTCTGACAAAGAGGACAAGCCGTTTTACCGAAAGCAAGACAATTCAAACCTTAGAGCCTCAGAGAAATAAAGCTCTCTGTATATGATTTATGCTTGTTTGTAAAATCCTCCCTTCTCCCTTCTTTCTCATGTGTGTGAAAGGCATCACAGTGCTGCACATCAGGCCTGGCGACACAGCTTTAACGAGGCTTTAAACGCCCCCGCACCATCTTGAACAGTAACTGAACAATGAATTCTTCGCCTGTCTATCAGGTGTCGCTTTACTTTGCGTGAGAGACTTTATAAAGCATTTCTAACACCTGAGAAACGGGTTCAAAATCCAGACTTTCTGATGCAACCCTTGCGCAGACGTTGCACTGCTGAAAAATATAGAAGCTACTGGATTTTGATTAGTGCAAAACTAAAGACTCTACATCCCTGAATTTTAGCACTTTTCTATCCGCTGCCAGTTGGATTTAACACAGCTAGTTCACTGAAGACTTTTATATTCTCGTTGACACCTGACTGTGTACAGAAATAATATTAATCTTTAGAATTCAAGGTACATATTTTCTCTTTTAGAGCCAAATTACAAAGACATTCTTACTAAGATACACAATCACCCATCTCTTAGTGTTTCCTGAGTTAGGCTGACACATGTAACACCAAAAACGTGCTGTAGCCAACGGACAAAATGTTTTCCTTTCTCACCTCAACCACGATATGAGCTTTCTCTGTTTACTCACCTGCCTTTAGGCCCATGTAGTCTCCTTCACCTCTTTCATTTTCAGGCTAACCTTTTAAACTTATTGATCTATACCTGTCTATAGCTCGCACACCTGCTTTGCTCTGACCATCTGTTGCAAGTCATCTCTGTCCCAAGGTCAGTAAGGAGCCTCTGAACTTCACCTACACGCTGTGTTCTGTTAGAGTTCATGTGACTGTGTAATACAGAAGTCATGCCACTGGTAACCAGAGCTGCATTCGTAGGTGCAAAGCTACACTTATCATTATCTCCAAAATAATGACACACAAGTGATAAGATGTACATCCAACCTCACAGCAGCTGGCCAGCAGCAGCTGTGACAACGGAGCTACTGTGTAAAAAGCACCGCAGCCTTAAACTTAAACATGAAACTTTTCCTTGCATATAAAACATTTTTGCTTCTACACATTTGAACTTACCCAAACTGTAATTTGAGGTCAGTGTTAAACTATATACCATACTTGCTTAAGGACAAGTTGTCATTAAACTTTTTCACTTCATGACCCTTTCCAGCAGATACAGATTGTACATGCTTAAATGTCTGAATGTAATTTTCACACAGTTCTGTTCACTCTCACCAAATATACTGTCAGCTTCCCTCAGGCCTAACAAACACACTGAATGTAGTTCCTTCCTCATGGAACATAATTTTCAACAAATTTAATTTTTAGGAAATTTACATTTATGTTTACTAGCTACAAGTCTATATTCTTTTTCAATTACCTCTATCAACCACTGATCCGTAAAATAAAAAGAATCCATCTTTATGAGTGGATCTCATTGCCTGCATGCTTCTAAGTGATTGGAAATATTCTGATCTTTCACTTAAGAAGGTGTAGAAGTAAAGAGATAAGCCACAACATTCAAACCACTGTCAGGTGAAGTAAAAAACATTGATCATTACAACCGAATGTTATTAAAAACCTTTGGCATTTATGTTGATGCCACTTGACAGGCCAGACCCGCCCAACCCCGGCTGCAGACCCAGTACGACCCACTCCATGGTAACAGCACTCCACGATAGCAGTGCCTGCCCCCCAGCATGACAATGTGTCTTGCCTACCACAACAACTTCTCAGGAATGGCCCAAAGAACCTGACAGAGAGCTTAAGGCTTCAAAAAGACCTCTAAATTCCTCAGATCCCAATCCGATCAAGCATCCGTGGGATGTACCGGAACAAGCCTGATCCTTAAAGGCCCCACCTTGTAACCCGTGGGACTCAAAAGATCGGCGGCCAACGCCTTAGTGCCAGACACCACAAAACACCACCAGAGGTCCTGTGTCCGTGCCTTGATAAGTCACAACCGTGTCTGACCCACAGTGGGACCTCCATGGATCAGACTTGTTCCAGCGTGCCTCTACGGATGCTCAATCAAAGTGGGATATACGGAGTTTGGAGACATATAATCTTTGTGTAAAATAGACTGCACTTGGTCATTAGTGCTTTTTTTGGTGGGTGATGCTTGCTAAGTGACATCCACATGAATGGCAGGACCCACAGCTTCACAGCAGAACACTGTGTCATAACTGGATAATCAGTGGCTTTTCACTTTTGTCAGTGGTTTTAATGTTGCGTCTGATGTTGATGTTTGATTGGTGTATAAAACAGCATAAAAATACTCCAGTTGAGTACAAATGTACTTTACTTGAAAGATGATGAGATGCTCTCAGATTAAGCTTAGTGGGTAGTTGATGGATCACATTGCACGTTTTCTTTGCGGTAATTAATCAAAGTAGCCTGCAGTAATGTTGGGGAGAGTTACTACAAAATGACAAATGGCTTAATCCATCAAAATCTTTCTAATCTAATCAGAAGTTTGACAATTTCACAATTTGACATGTCACAGTAAGAACAGCACAGGTTTAAACAATAAAAATGGACGATGGCTGCTTCAGTTTTGCTGTCCCGGTATTGTTCATCCTGGCTCACTGATACACTGTTATTTACATCGCATCTGTGCTTTTACCACAAAATTAGGTCAAAATATCTGCTGTGAAGGACAACAGACTACAAGCTTACTTTAAAGTTATTAGTGACATAGAGGACTTATCAATGGCTGTGGTTAGATGCAGTTACTTATCATCTCCTTTGACCAGTTGGGACACCTGTATGCTATGGGCCACGGACTTGTCTCATAGCTTCACAGCTAAAACTAATCTCCTGTGACCTTTTCCTAAGTTAAATGTTGTTTGTCACATAAAAACACAGCACATGTATGGAAAAACCTTAGAAAAGTTGTCTAAATATTTTTGAATCTCTGCATGTGCTGCTATTTGTCATGGAAATGACAATGGTCCCCTGTGTGCTGGACATTTTCACCAGCTGCAACTGTGTTTTTATATAAAGACAGAGCTTTTTAAGCTTGACTTTGCTCTGACCGAGGTGATCTGTCATCACAAGCTTGCAGAGAGAAAAGAGAGAAATGCAGGGAGATAGAGAGACAAAAGAAAGTCCTGCAGCAGTAATTGGGTTGCTGTTTTTGTCAGTTTCTAAAGTCATTAGGAACACCTCTCTCTTTCCCACTATCACTCCTGTCCTCTCCTCTTTCCCCTCTGTCTACCATCTCTCATTCCTCTGCTCTTTCTTTCAATTCCCTCCTCTCTTCCATCTCTTTGCTCGGTGCCAAAAACATATTCATCATACTCCTCTGCTGCCCTCACAGTGCTGTGCCACAGCATACTAATGACAGTGTGTGTCGGTGCGTGTGTGTGTGTGTGTGTGAGAGAGAGAGAGAGAGAGAGAGACTGTCAGCATGTGTTGTTATTTATGTGTTTGCTGTTGCAAATGCTTGTGAGTATAAATCGCTATGGTGCACTGTATGTTTTTGTATATGTGTATGGATGCATGTGTATAATGCATACATGCCTGTGTATTTGATTAAGAACGTGTGCAGATTTTGTGTGTGTGTGTGTGTGTGTGTGTGTGTTGTGTTTTACTTCAGGCTATAAAAGCTTGATAATACACCATGCACTCATTTGCTATAAGCCTGTTAACAGCATGCACAGAAAAATGCCACTGAATTCATCTTTGCCTGTCTCTCTCTCTTATTCTATCTCTTTGTCTCTTGCTCTGTCTTCTTGTTTTCTTTCCATCTTTCCCTCCCTTTATCTCTGTCTAATGACTGCATTGTTATCAGTCTGTCTCGTCTGTCTTTGTCTTTCTCTTTCCCTTTATGTCCCAGTAACTTATTCACTTTTTGCTCCTTTTTCTTCCATTTCTTTCTTTGCTCTCTGTTTATTTTGATCACTCTCCATGTCTCTCTTGCACTGTCATCCAAACAGGAAGAGACTGATGACAAGATATAAGTATAAAAGAGAAAGTGTGGTGGAAAGTTAAAAGAATGGTTCATCATTTTCAGAAACAAATTGTTCCCAAACTGAGGACACCGTGAATACAAAATACATTTTTAAGTTATAATCCACGTCCCAGTGATAATTGCATGGCTAGGTAGGTATTAAGTGGTATTAAGGTATTATGATACATCATGGCATTATAAATTCCCTAAGGTGGAGAAAGTGTGTTCAAAAAATTCTGAGACAGTTCTTTTATTGTTTCTGTTTCTGTTGTGCATGTGTGCGTGAGATGCTGTTGAAGTAATGTTTTGTAGTGCACAGAACGCACCACCAGAGGTCAGTGTATCCTGGTGGTACAGGCAGCTGAGCTAAGATTGATAACGACTGCGAGTGGTATGGATAACATTAACTGAGAGAAAGGACAATATCTCTGCTAGCTCAGGAATAATTCGGTTTTAATCTCAATAATAAAATTGAGTGAACCAAATTCAGTCAGACTTGCCTAAGTAAGCTAACTGCAGTTTGGACACAGAGCATCATAGGCTAGATGATGTCACATTTTAAATAGTCAAATCCTGTGTAACATGTTGAACTATTACTTGAAAGTAACACTACAGTTAATTACAACCCAAGTTATACCTAATCAGTTCTGTAAGTAATGATAAAAATTTTATTTACCAAGCTCTCTGCTGAGACCTTAACCCAGCAACATTGCTTAGATTAGGTCTGATGCTATGCTTGGCCAGGCTGTAGACAAGTTAGCTACCACTTTATTTGAAGGTAAAAAAAAAAAAAAGTAAAAGTGATATAAGAGTAAAAAAGCAGAATGGAAAAAAAACTAACTTTCTGTAATGTGCCCAATTTGTAAGTAATTTAGGATGTGAAGAAATTAAGTCCCAAGAGGAATTAAAATGACTCCTTCAGATTTGATTGGGCTACTCTAAAGTGGATGTGGCTTTTTGGACGTAGCGAAATAGAGCTGTAGAAGACTTTTCACCTCCGCCTACACCTCCCTCACTGATGCTGCTAGATCAAAAGGCAGTAGATGGAGTGATGTATAAATTACACCTTTACCACATTATCTGAAAATGTAAACGAAGCTTTTTCGAGCCGACACCTTAACACATACCTTCTACTTCAGTATGACATTAGCCAACTAGGGACTCCAACCCTGATGCAATTTTACATGATGATTGCCCCAATTCGCATTTGATAAGATACATTTATGCATATGCCTGCAAAGTTTAAGATGAGCCATCGGAAATATTGCAGTGTTTTACAGCTGGAGAGCAAAAAGAGGTATTTTGATATAAAACACCTAAAAACAGACACTTTTAACATATTTTTGACATAACAAACAGATTACTGAACTGAAATACCACAGAGACAGAAAAAATTATTACACCATGTCTTTTGAATAAGATAAAGGAATGATGATATGGCAGGAAACAGAGCAAGAGAATAAAGAATTAGCATTTCAGACACAAAAGTGAGATATAGAGAGGAAGACAAAGAATAATAATGTAATGTAGCCTATTTCCTCCCATCTATTCATCCTAATGCTAAGAGTAATCATATGAAACCCCTATGATTAAGGAAGCCACTTGCTACAATTCTGAATGCACACTAAATATCTGTAATTTACAGTTCTACTTTCAGCATAATTATAATAACTAAAACCACTATAAATGACCTGCCATCATCTATAATTATAATATCTACCATCATGGTAATTATACAATCAGAAGGCCAGTTAAAGGGGATGAGAGGAATTGGTATCTTTTCATTAACAGAAAATATCTCATGGACCCTTTGATGAGGGCTGATATCAGTCCGCGCAGTAGGGGAGGGGGCAGCAGAACGACCCCCACTGACTGCTTTGAACTCATCTCTGGCATCATTAGTGCATGATGATGGTGATTAGAGGAGAGAGGGCCACCATGCCAATTTTCATACAGAAAAACAAGACAAGAGGAGCAGGACAACTGCATTGCTCATATGCAGAAGTGCCCCGGAGTGACAAACACAACATCTTCAGTCAACGGACCCTGAACTGCGTGTGAGAAAACACACCAACATGATGCATAATCCCCCCAAGCTCTGTCATTATCAGACCGATGATGCAGTAACTATAGCTTTTAAAAGTCTGAGTTTGTGTTACCTGAAGTTACTACTGCTGTTATTTTTATTAACATCAAAATTGTGGAGCCTAGCCTTTGAGATTTGAGTGACTTTAATGTTTAATTATAATTAATTAATAATTTTATCAAGTTAAATCTATTGCAACTTATTTTGCATTTAAATGATGTTGTGACATAAGTTAGTGTAAACAAATCATTGCACAAAATCAAGAGAAGACGAAGTCTGAAAGCTCCATCTGTTACTTTCAAGGTTGGACTTCAGTTATTTGTGGGTGGCACACTGCTGACATGTCTTTAAATAGACTCTAACACAACATGGAAACTAAATGTTAGAGCAGAAAACAAAAAACTGAATATGACAAATGTGAAAATGTAATTTTGATTTTTTTTTAGTTGAACTCTGCAATTTCATTTTCTATGCATAATTATAATTTCATCATTTAAAATGGAAGAGTTAAATAAGTTGTAAATTTGAATATGTTTTAACCAAACAGATATGTCATCGCAGATCCGTTTATGAAGTAGCTGTTTAGATGCTTTGAATCATTTCAAACAAACTTCACCAGTAGCTGACGTTCATTTAAGTTTTAAGCAAACAGGAACAAGAAGTCTCTGTGTTCATTATTGCACAATAGCTTTTCTAAATATCATGATTAATAGTTAAACAATTTATAGTTATTTATGTGGCAAACTCCAAACAGCATACATGTTGCTCCACCCTCACATGACTGAAATCACACCAGTTTGATGGATAAATGAAAAAATCTGCTCTGTGGTTCTTATCCTTTGCATGGTGAAATATTTTATGCATGAGAATGACAAATAATAGCTGTTGTAAATAGCTAGCTGTATGCAACATTAGCAAAGTAATTCTTTTGGACATCGCAACTGAAAGTGGTGTTTGGTGGCTGTGATTTGTGTGACTCTGGTCAACATTCGGAGGGAACAAAATCACTTGACATCACTGCTGAGTTTACAAAGTTTAGAAAGCCTTTCCAAATTGGTACACAGTCCAATTACTCTGTAAGAAAAGCTCATTCGGGGGAAAGTATTGCTTTGATTGCTCCAAAGTATACACCTCGACAGCTAGTGTAAACTCTCAGCTCTAGAAGACAGTTCCTGGAACTGATGGGTATTTGAAAGGTGTTTGTAAGAAAGAGGAACATTTTTCCAAAGTATTTACTCAGGGAAGCTCAAACTGTTCCAGCCTAAATCCCTCTGACTTTGGTGGGATCATTTAACTGGAGTTTTAAGCCAAAATTTCTACTTAAGGCTTTAAGTAATTTGTTTCTTCGCTGTTTTTTAATATAAAATGTGGACCATTAAAGATCTTCCTCAGCTTTCTTTATGCATGTCCTTTATCTGAGACCTTGACCATTTGTGTGTGAAATGTTGTGTCAAAGTCATGTGGAATAAAAAGAAGAATTAGAAGGAAGAAAGCAAAAAGAAAGTGCTTTTCATTCCATGTTTTTACCTACTAATCCACTCAGGCACAGCAGAACACTGCCCGGCCTTTATGTGAGGCTCGCCCACTGACTGGTCGGCTTATCTAACTATCAGTCAACATATCAGTAGCTTGAAGTGCCACTGTGGTCTGAGGGTTGATGTCGACCATCAGCTCTAACCTCTGCATCTAGCAGGGGTTGTCTCTCCTTTCTCTGGTCATCCCTTTACTGTCAGCTGTCCAATGACCCCATACAACATTAGTGCTTCAGATTTGCTTGTTAATGGGGGGTTAGGGTTAGGGTTAAACAGTTATCTGTTTTATATGGTCTGTGGTGCATTTGTAAACCATTCACATTATAGGTTTTGCTGGTATAAAGTCATCAGTTACATACTCTGACCTTGGTAAAATAGCAATGGTAACCCTCAGTAAAACCTGTTATTTACCACTTATAATTTTGTAGTTAGCCCATAGGTGTTTTATTGATTTCACCTATCACTGTTCTATATTAAGCTATCATATTTAACACATTCAGAACTCTTATGAATGTAAACCTTTTTTGCAGATTTTTTCAGATAATAAGATTTATTTCCTCTCATCTTGTTCTGAAAAGAAGTGTAACACGTCCATATTCACAGCTACCTGGAGACTTTAAGAGACAGATCAACCTTTTTGACCTGTAGCTAAATTTTTATTTACCTGATGTAGGTGGTACATAATTAAGAGCTCTTTGAAGGCGGTTAAATGCATGGATCAAGTGATTAAGACAAGGGATGATTTGTGAATAGACACTTCAGCCACATGGGTTGAACTTTATGTCTGCACAGATGAATGAATCAGTAAATGTCCCATGGGTGAGTTTAACGTGATGTACGTGAATTCATTAAAAACTGGAGGACAAATGGAAACCTGAAGCAAGGGGCGATTTGCATAGAGGAAAGAATGGGCGAACTGCAGAGGGAGCTCACCTTTTGTTCGGCCTCTTCCTCATCGCTGCTGATCTTCAGGTCATCCTCCAACATTCTGCACAGAGACAAATGAACACTTGTTATTGCAGCCGTGACCTCCTGTCTGCTTGTGTTAGGTACGATTTGGAAAGTCGTGATCGGCAACTCCCTTTGATGAACCCTTCTGGCAAACAGATAAATTACACAGCAGAAGGAGTGCTGGTTCATGTAAGGGAATGCAGAAGTGGACAGTGGATGGATCACTTTGCTGCTATAAACCCACCAGATGTGCAGCTTTCAGAGCTTGAAGAGGAAAGCCAGATTGTTTTTTCACCTGGAAACTTTCTGTCTGACAACTACTGACCTACTGCCAAGAATTCCTTGGAAACGAGGAGGACATGCTCGGCCGAGATCAGTCCTTTGGGATTGCACAGTGATTTTTTTTGAGGTGGGGCTTATTATTAGAAAAAGGACCTGCCTGTTGCTCTGTTCGCGTTATTAGCTGTGTTTGTTTTATTCTCCCCACGCTAGAGATTAATTCTAACTATATAGACGTATGAAGGCTATGAAAAAGATATACAATACGCAGTCGATAACATGATCTCCCTCAGAGCATCACCTGCTCCTTACTGTACAAATTATTCAGTATTTATGTGCTGTGCATTGGCAAGTTCCCATGTTTTATTGCTTTATATAAACCCTCCACACAAACTACTGTTATTTTAAGCTGGCACTGCTATTGTTATGACAGGAGAATCCCCTAAAGGGATTTTTACTGCCTCACGAACCACTCTTGTCAGTGCTTGCACCGCTAAAAAACACTCCCCAGTGTTGTGGTGTTTTCAAATGGGACCGTACGAGTGGTGAATAGCTGAAGCACAAAACGAAAAAAAAAAAAAATCTTTGCAGATAAGGTCCACAGTGCAGCACGCAGCGATGATAGATATGTTTGAATGAATGAATAATGGATTCATGTTTTATTTCATAAGAAGGGACAGATGGAGAGAGGGAGATAGCGAGTGAGATGGAGATGATAATGACGGAGAAGAGAAGGGGGGAGCGAGTGACGGGAGGATAGAGAGATGCAGATTGAGACTCAATAGAGAGAGAGAGGACGGGAAGCATGGTGGGGAAAGGAATAAAATGCAAGAGAAAGTGACAGCATCTATGAGGACAGAGGCAGTCAAATATAAATGAGTTATGGACTAAAGCACCCATGACTTGCAGAGCTTGAAAAGCACAGCATCACATTTCAACAAGGCTCTTAATTGCCTTCATAAAATCAAGTCTTTTTTTATTTCTTAAAGTAAAGCGCTACTAGAGCTCCATTACTTGTGGAAGTTTGTCTGGGAGGATGTTAATATTTTCCGAAGCCAAATCAAAGCCACGCTCAGCTAATGACTAATTGCTCAACACCGAATTTCAGATGCACATGTACTCAGACTGCAAAACAAAACGCGCACATAAATCTTTCTCTCGGTTGTCAGGCACGGGGAAAACTCTCAGGCTGAACAAGTTCTCTGCCAGCGTCTCAGTATTATTTTCCACAATCTACAATAACTTATTCAAACCAGCTCACAGCCCTAAATCTGCCCTTCTCCACTTTTTGCCTTGCTGTGTTCAGCTGCACAATCTATGTTATTTTCTCTCCTTTTTCATCTCTAGACTCATTCTTTAATGCTAAGTGATCACTGCCTCAGAGATCACCTTTCTCCTCTCCTCTTTTAAGGAAGTTTCTATATGTGATGCTGTTTCCATTTGCATTTCAGGCTGGCCGGCACTGCTCATACAAATTTTATTTACTGATCTCTGATCCTGTGCAACAAACAGACGTGCAAAAACTGGAACCGGATGGAGTTTGAATACGATTACTGAGGTACAATACTCTCTAGTAGAGGCGTTCGAACATTGATTGTGGTTCAACAAGATTTTCAGGTCTTCTCCCTTTTGAGTTCAGTCATTTTCTATTTATTCCTTTAGACTGTGTTTTTTTAAGAAGCATTAATACACAGTAACATATGGTTGCATGCTTGCTGTGTTGGATGGCTCTTCAGATATCACAGAAGTTAAAAGAAGTACTTTATTGTTTTAAAGTTGCCAAGCACAAAACTTTGGACCAGTATGTTTGGGGCAAAGATCTGATATATGCTTTATGAGACTGTGTCTTATTATCAAAGTGAATGACAAATATTTGTATTGGATGAAGGCTTATATGTAATAAAACTTAAATGCATTAGAAAATGAACATGCACCTGCACACCAGATGTGTTAGTGATATAATGTGTTGTCATTTTATTCAAATTTGATATTGCATTCACTTGGCAGGTGCTTTTAAAAATGCAACTCACAATAAGAGCTTTCACAGTCCAACATAATGTTATTACACATATAATACCCACACTTCTTATTGTTCTATTGTCCTCTGACAGGTCACCTGTTACTCGGTGCTGACAAAGCCTCATGCTGACAGTATTCTTACACACTGAGCATAACAGAAAACAGAACTGGTGGTGTGAGTGCCTTGCTCTATCTAAAATGCTACATCGTACAGGGCACCATGTGTGATTCTGCCCATTATGAGCAAGTCCAGCACTGCTGTTAGAGAGCTCAGCGACAAATAAAACAAGAACCCAGAAGTTGTCTGGGTTTGGTTTGCTGCCGGGAGGAGAAACAGCCATGTTGCTGAAGGAGTAACTACAAAAGCTGGATTAATTAGACAAGTACCTTCTTCATTTCCTCCACTCTGTTACATACATGTGTTTGTCTCAGCATCATGTGCATGCATGAGAGCTCCCGCAGCAGGAGGGTACAAAATGCTTTCTCTAATAAAAGACACAAATTTAACATCGCAAATTCTCTTATTTTTGTTCCTAAAGTACCATTAAGGTACAGAGCCTATTTAAAAGGGATTACTGTTGGATGACTTTTCTGTAATGGTTGAACACAGTAAACATTCGACAAAGAATATAGCAATTAGCTTTAACTGCACAATTACTCTTGAATAAGACAAGGTAGGCCTATTCATTATACCAAACATTTTACGCTGTTGAGCATCACAGTTAAAACAAAGAATAGCCTAATGGCTGCAGTAAACAAGACATTGTTTTTAACCAATAACACTTATTTCTCCCTAATAAACATAGCAGCATTTATGCTTAAATCCAAAAATCGGTAAAAATTACACCTCAGGGCAAACAATAGTAATCAAAAGAAATAGGCTTACTGGCTTTGGAAAGAAAAGAGTGTAATAAGCTGCATGAAGCACTTCAGCTCAGGCAGACATCATCCTAATGGAAATATGATTAACTATTTAACTACATATCCAAAGAGGAGGAAATGTGAGTTTACATGCTGACCTGGAACTTTAATCAAATCAGCTGAATTAGTGCCAACCGTAAAGGCTGCCTCGACGTCTTTTTTACGTTGCAGGATTTTTGCATCATCTTTTGGCCATCAAGTCTTTTTCATTTTCAAAAGCTTCTTTCTGACACCATGCTTGCTACATTTTCTTCCCTTTTTTGAAATTAGCTTTCATCAAATGTTTAAATAATTCATGGCACTTAGCACTTGAAAAGTCTCATTAGAGGTTGTAACACATGAGTTGTCATACTGAACTAATGTTTAAGGAATAATATGACAGAAGATAAAGCAAAAAGCCTGGAGAAAGAAATTAAACAGGAAGAAATAAAACATGTGGACAAAAGCAAAAACTAATAGTTTAAGTCACACTTGTGTCTAGAAGTAGATTTTGGTAATAGTTTGATACAATGAACAGATCCTCTTTGTTCCTGTTTGTGTCATCAGTTCGGTGCTGTAATTCAAAATTGATAACTGACTGTTAGCTAAACCTGAACAACTTCAGCTAGCCTTTCCCCACTTTAAAATTTCATTAGCTATAGCTAGCTAGCTAACGCTAATGCTAATGTTGGCAGCATTAGCTGGTTGCAAACACTTGGCCTGGCTGAGTTTTTAATGTCTCTACCTGACTTGTTGTAAAACTAGAAGTATTTTTATGCACTTGATGACTACAACATGTGGTGATAAAGATTACATGTCCCAGAAAAAAGCTGGCATATTTGATAAGATTGAAACAAAAAAATGCAGTAGCCTATTGCTCTTAAACTGCTGTTTGAAACTTAAAGGTCAACAGGGAAAAAATGTAAAATTAGACTCTCTCATTCCAACATTACTGTCTAGCTGCTTTGCTAACATACTTTTCACTATTTTTTAGGCAGTATTTTTAACTTTTCATGTTGCAAGTCAAAGGACTCTAAAATATGGACCAGTGTCTAGTCAAATAATGTTAGCTTGGAGAAAAAAAAAAGCTGGCAGGATCTGCTGGAGTGCAAATTTCCTAAAATCTAAAAAAATCTGTACAGTGTGGCAAATGTAACATGCCAGTGTCCAAGCTTCTAAATAGTGGAAATTCAATTTTAAATTTTTTTTTTTTAGAAATTAATAAATAAATAAACCAATAAGTAAACCTTATTCCACAAAATGATATCTTTTACAGTCCTTGGTCTTAAAAGCTGTGCCAGGTTACTTTAGTAAGTAGTAGGTTAGTGAGCTGAAAATGCTTGAAAAGTTTAACTTTGGCTGTAATCAAACTCTTTAATCAATTTTCTCGTACTTTTCTTTTCCTCTGCAAGGGCTAAAGGCCATGCCTGCATAGTAACAGTTAACTAAATTACAGTTGGATAGCCACTGTTTTGGGGGAGGCATTTAGCAAACTGTCAATTTCTAAAACAAAATCATTAAGCTTGTCATGGTCAAGCACAGGATGAATTGAGGCCGTGAGGCACATTTGCATGCCAAGACTTCTGCCTTTCCAATCTCACCCTGCCATGAATCCTGCTGTACAGCTCTGTGAGTGAAGTAGAGTGGGCTGCAGCCAGAGATGTTGCAATATGCTCCTGGCTCATGTTAAATTAATGTAGCTGCACTTTCCCGCTCTGATCCACACAATCTTTTTTTCCTCCTACCAGCAGTGAATTTCATCCAAGAGTCAAGCTTAATTTTACCTTGAGGCAAACGCAGCAGCGGGTCAGATATTCTCTGTTTATGTGTGTGTGCGTGTGTGAGAGAGATACTCACGACTTCTGCGGTGCAGTTGGTGGTTTAGCAGCAGGCTTGTTAGCTGATACAGTGCATCGCTCTGCAACACAACGGAGGACATTCAAGCATCACTGTTTTGCATGTGTCTTGGGCTGATAGTGATTACTGTTTGACAAGGAGCCAGACTCAAATCACTGTAGATGTGTATTGCTATTGCCATGCTGGAAAACATGACACTCTGCTCCAGTGTTATTTAATTAGGGAGAGAGTGTTTCTGCTTTGCTGTGGTTTGGCAAAACACTAAGAAAATGTCCCCTTACATAAAATTTCAAACTAAATTGCACTGCTGACAACAACTTAAGGTGATGATTTATTTTCCAATATGGATATGCAGATCTTTAAAACAGAATCCTTTCACTGTATTTTATAATTTAGTCAGTTGTGTTTCTTTAGAGAGAAATATTTGCCTGAGTGGAAATATATTTCAGCTTATTATATACATCACAAAAATTTTAACACACTACAAGATGGGGTTAACAAAAGGAGCACTGTTCAGAAGAACTTTTAAAGATTTTATGAGAGTCAAAACAACCACAATGTAGTAAATACAGCAGGTTTAGGCAGTATTTTATATTTATATATTTTAATATCTTAGGCAGGATTTTTGCATTGATTTGATGAAATTTCCTTAATTGACAATAAATTAAGGTAGTGTTCTTTTTTTTAAATTTAAAAATATGTCCAATTACCAGCCACATATTTTAAGCTTACCCAGTTTTAAAGACTAAAAACCTGTTTAAACATAGTATGTACAATAATCTGTATCTGCACACGCTACTTCCATAATAACATCAAATATACAGGCTTTCTCATTTACACCTGGTATTAATTCTTTTCTATGAACTAAGCTCTGTCTGATTGTAATTCAATTTAAATTTGTCAGTAAATGCAAACAGACTTATATTACTGGGCAAAGGAAAGAAATGCAAGAACAGTTTCCACTGAATTTCTTTTTGTGAAGATGACACAATGATCATAGTTTTTCTTTTGTTAATTTATACCTTAAGTTATTGTTATATGTGTTTTTAGTCATCTAGATAGCTGGTTTGGGGTACATAGAGACAGAATGTATGATAACATTAAGAGAAAATGGTATTCAGTGCCTGAAAGGCCTCTCTTATCAGAAAATTTGTCTCTAAACTTGTCGTGATCCAATTTTTAAAAAAAAAATCCACTATAAAATACAGAGGTTATTGCAGTGTGAACTTTATTTTCTGTGGCAGAACATTTTATCTACCCTGTCCACTTTAACTGGATGCTGTCAGTTCAGCCTGTGCTCCTCTCACCCCTTTGAGTGTGCGCTTAGTAATAAATGATCCAAATGTGTAACTGTCCATGAATGGCAGCCGATCACAGTTGGTGTATTTTAACTGCCCACATGTAAATGCTGAATGACACAGTCTGTGGTCCTGTGTGTGAGCATCCTTGCTGTTAGTAATAAAATACATGGACTCCATAATCTATCAAACCAATTGAGCTGTTTGCGTGTGTGTGTGTGTGTGTGTGTGTGTGTGGATAAACACAGAAAGATAAAAGCAAAGGTTTTCAGACTCTCGTGCTCCTGTGACTATGAATTCATTTGAACATCAGCTGCTTTTTTTTTTTTTGTTTTACATTTCTCTGGGTGGTTTTGCCTTAATGACCTCACAAGTGTTAATTATCATAGAGCTGGTAGGTGAGTGTTGATGCTGGGAAACTTACTCTGGGTGTTGTAGCCTGAGGTCACATGCTGCGACTCCTTGAGAGTAGGAGAGAGGGAGAGAGAAAGCCAGAGGGCGATGAGTTGAATGAATAAACCAACAGATGTCATTATTGATTTCACAGCTGCACAACGATGCCATTACACAGGATTCAAATCCTCTCATCTCCCCGCGTAGACGCTCCACCTCATTCTTAAAAACTCACTGGCAGGATTAGTGTGACGCTGGGGGCTGAAAGCGCCACAACAGTCTTTCCTAATTCATCAAACACTGGGGCAGATTCACTGCTTCTGTGTTTACATTGCTGTTTCATTTTGACACCTCTGATGTTATGTTTTGCATATTAAAAGTGATTAATAAAAGCTCTCCACAGAGGAAAAAAAAAACACCTGCTGTTTCAGTCAGATTTTTACTGTAATATCTGAGATAAATGTTGAGTATTACATTTATGTTGGTTTTAACATGACAAATAATACTACTATCTAGAAATTTCCTACAAATACTTCTACAATTATCACAAAGTGTCACGCAGCATTTATAAGTAGAAGAAACTTTTCAACATCAATCCCACTATTGAATTTCTCAGTTTTTGTTGATTACTGCTGTCATGTTTCTGCAAGTCACTTTCCAACATTGCCTATTAAAAAAGTGTGGGTGATGCTGCAATATCATTTTCTAAATATTTGATGATGTTTGTTTTTTTGTAAGTCACCCTCTTTTCTTTTCCATGGTTGTCATCCCTGTTTATGTTTTCAAACCATTTATTTTACTGAATTTCAATTAATGGAAAATCATGTATTGTCTTCACCAGGCTTTTACTCAGAAAGCAAGGAAATACTGACCAGGTGCTAAGTTTTTAAAAACAGAAAATGTAAAAGCTTAGTATCTTGCACCAAAAATCTGTTGAAATTTTCGTGTTAGACATGACTGAATAACCTGATGCACCAGATGGATTGTTACATAGAACCATCTGGGAAGTTGTCTTGTTTGGAAAAGGGGCAGGCACTTTCAAAAAAAAAAAAAATTTCTGTCAATCAATGTCTATCATAGACTAACTTTAACTAATAGGATCAATGAACCGTTTGACCAAAGCTTGGTAGGGGAAGAATAATTTTGGCTAACAAGCTCTTTCTCCACAGCACTGGAGAAAGAGCTGGCTGCAACCATTATTATTCTGCTAATGAGGAGAAAAACACCCTGGTGTGTTTGTGTTTCTTTAAGCACTTGCAATCAACTTGGGTGGCACTAAGCCAGGAAGGAGTGAGGGTGCCCGTGCAAAAAAATAAATGCAGAAAGTGAAAGGGGACGAGAGTAGCAACTGAAATAGCATAATAGCAAAATTAAATCCACAGTCTATACTGAGGAAATCCTCTCCAGTTCTGATGTAACTGATGCTACAGCAGCATCTAAAGCTAAAGTCCTTAAGAGCCGCCATTAAGCAAATAGTCACACCTTACCACCACCATGCCCAGCTGCTAGTAGTTCCTGACTGGATGCTGATTGATCTGAACCACTTTGGCTTGGAAACAAGTGAATGGCTCTAAGTCTCAATAGATGGATTTTTCAAAATCCTGTGATCTCGCAAAACTTTAAATTATTTGATGACACACTAACTTGACATAGAGTGAATGGTGTATCTGTATCAGTGACTCTGCATTCCAGTGCAATGTATCCACACTTTGTAAGCTGGGTGAGCAGGTAGGAATGCAGTTTGTAAAACTTTATACTTTTAATAAATCCTTATCATAACTGTCACAAGTTTCTCTTGATCTAATAGTCTTACAGCAAATTGGAACATTATCTCTGATTGCAGTTGGTCAATGATACAATTGTTAACACTGAAAATTGTTTAAGTAAATTTTAAAAACAAATTATTATTTAATCCTTAAGGCAGTCTAAAGGTCCTTTAGACCTAAAAAAAACAATTTAAGTGTCTGGTTAGAGGATTATAAACACCAGCCAACCTGGAAACACAAAATGTGTGTTATTAATGACGAACAGTTAACTACCAGGCATTTGATTTATTAGCTATTAAAAGAATGATTCATTACAAATCAGAAACATTTATAAACAGAGTCTTGTTTGAAAGAGATACCCAAATATTTAATATAAGAAAAATTAGCAGACATTATGGATTTCTGCAAAGAAAAGGGGTCTCTCTTAATGTTCACTTCCTCACAGGAAGTGAATTAAAATGCAATCCTTAATTAACGGTTTAATTTCATTGGCTGTCACTTGTGCCACTGCACAGGATAAGGCAACAGTAATCTGATTCAATCACAGCAATCACCACTGCAGCGAATTTATGAATCAGATCTAATTAGCAGACTAAAGACTCTCAGTGACAGACTGCGGTTAGTTTTATGATGAGCCTCCAATAAGTGTAGGAGTTTAAGTGAAGGTTTTCAACTGTGTCACATCTTCCTCCACCATTCACTGACTCAGGCGCAAATAAAGAGAAATTATGTAGTCAGAGCTTCACTGTGTTGTGGAGTGCATGATAACAACATTTAAAGGAAACATACATTATCAGGCCTCTCACACAAACTTTATTTTGCTTGAATGTGAGCATGTGGCTTTTGCTTTGGTGACTTAGAAGTGTTTGTACTGAACAAAGCCATTAAACTCATACTAACCTTGTTTGGGATGGGAAACTTGGTTTGATCAGCTTTCCCAGGAGTGTGTATGGCTGTGAGAGGAGGGGGCCAAGAATGCGTCATCTCCTGAGAACACAAACACACACATTTGTTTGCTGTTATACTAATAATCAGCATTTTTGGCAGTGGTTTAAACTAAGTGCAGCACACAACAAGAGGTAAATGTAAGTTTGCCCTCATGTGGAAAGAACCTTCTGTCTAACACTGATGAGTAAAGTCGAACAAATTTGAGCAAAGGGACTGCTTATGCAACACCTTTGATGCAGAGGAGTGGAGTCAGCATTCCATCAAGGTTGTGCTGAAACGTCCCCCCCATTAGAGAGGACGTTAATATGACTTAGAGTATAAACTGAGAGAAGCATGGGGAGTTGGTGGCACACCAGGGATCAGTGTACTCAGAGTGAACTAAGTGCAGAGTTGTTGAATTACCAAAATAAAAGCTGACTCCATTTGGCTGCAATTCAGCTAAGCAGCACAGTAGCAGCAGCAGCAGCAGCAGCCCCTTTCAATTATTCTAATCACAGTCTTCTTAGCTGACTTCCAGTCTCAATATGTTGAAGCTTTAATTAGTTAACATGCATGTGTCTCTGTGTGTGTGTGTGCGTGTGTCAATATGTGTGCGCTTGTGTGTACCACAGCTTCATAATCTGTTTGGCTTTTTCTCTCTCTCATCCACACTGAATAGGTGCTGCATGTTTGAAAAATCTGCTCGCAAGCAAAGCGAAGCCATCAGCTAATTTTTCATTTGAGCACATACTTGAGTTCTCAGTGTCATTCTCTCTCTGTCACACACATACACAAACACACACATATATATTTACACATAACCAGACGAACACTCACTCTAAAGTTTAATTCTTTGTGAATTGTAGGGTATATTTGTCAATAGGGGTGGTTGATAAGTTTGAGGCCTAAGGCAGAAAGAAAACAGTTATGCAGCTGTTATTATGTGAATGCGCATTTCAACTTTCTGAGTGATTATGCAGACAGTTTGAAATTAATAACTTTCGCTGGGTTGTTTTTGTTACGGGTAATTGAAAATTGCAATTTTGCGCTGGCTTACTCTGGATAACATCTGCCTTTATGCAGTCATCCAGGATTTCAGACTTGAACCTGTCCAGCACCCGTCTTTTTCCCCTGACTTGGTACACTCAGACTACTATCTCTTCCCCATGATGAAGAAGAAGCTCATAGGTTACCATTTTGATAGTGATGATGACATTATTGCTGCTGTGCATGACTCTGCATGTCTAAGACTTCTACAAAGAAGGGGTCTGTATGCTCCATGACTGCAGGACTAAAAATGTAAATGTAGGAGGAGACCATAATAAATTATAAACTATGTTATTTTTTTTTAAACTGACTCCTACCTTTGGTCACAAACATATCGATCACCCCTCGTATATCTGGACGCAGCACAGCATCAGATATTACAGTCTATAATTTGGTAAATGATGCATTTTATTGGGCTTCACACACACACATACATTGAAACTCACACAACTGCTAAACACCAGCAGGTCACTAGGTCAGAGGGCTTGAAAGGTCACTGACATCACAATTTCCCATCATGCAACTCTTCACGCCCTCTGGAGTGGATGACTCACATTCATCAGATGACTCATGTTTCTGAGAGTGCGTGGGTAAGAGTGTGTGCAAGAGTGTGTGTGTTTAAGCAGGCTGTGTGGCACAACATCATCGAAGATTACCGAGTCAAGTCTACGTGCATGTGTGTGTTTTACGTGTGTGTGGCAGTATTGCACATTTTCTGACATCATGGTGTATTGCCAGGCAACTCTGCTGTGACATCATCATGTCCTCCAAGACAAGTTCATATGTTATGACAGCCAGTACTCCTGGTTGTGTGTGTGTGTCTATAAAACTGCTGCAGTGCCGTTGTTTGCACTTAACTCAGTCTGTCATCTATCACACACAGACATTAACACAGACCCACCTTTCACTGTGATTTTACGGTTGTTATTTACTAGTCGTATTAGCCATAATTACACCTTAACACTAATACACAAAATGCACATTTACCCCCATTGTTCACTCGGCACAATTGGACTATCTCCCTCATGTTTTTTTCTTTGCTTTCTTTATGCACTGGGTTTTTCTTTTGTCTAAAGCAGCCTAATTTTCCATTTAATGATATCTGTGTTTTTATGTATTTGTGGATATTTACAGTAGTAAAATTATTTGTTCTTGCTGTGGAAGATGAGCCACAGAGTACCAAACTAAGCAAAAACAAGCTGCAAAAATATCTTGACATATAGGCAGATAAACCAACCAAAATTGATTTTTGGAGATGTGTCCATTGGAGAGTAAAAGACTATGAAACTGACAAAATGTGACAGAGTCATGGCACAACCTGAAATAAACATAGCTGCATCCTGTGGACATTACATGGTTTGATCATCAGCACACAACACCTGAGTGAGAAGCATTTTTGTGAACATTTGTTTGCCTAAGATCCAAAGTTTCAGGTCCATCATGAAAGATTGCATTGCAGATTGCATTGGCATGACCAGTGATTACAAGGACGTGTTTAACTCAGGTGCCGATGATGATCAAGGGATATAACTTGGAGTACTTACTCAGGATTGTAATAGCTTGCACCTGCTACATGCACATTACTGTGCAGTGCTCTGTGTGTGACAGGAACAATTTCAGAAATGTTTTGGTGCTCCTCACATTCATTAAACTGACCCAACCAAATCTTCAAAAGATATCGCCAATTTAAAGGAGTCTGTTCACTCAAATAAATAATTTAATTTAATTAAAAACTTGAGTGTTTTCATATAGACATTTCATAACTCTCCAGGTTTTGGAGTATCTTTGACATGTTTTCTTGTAGCCCAACATGACAGAGGTGTACGAGCTTCTGCACGTAACACTCACACCATTTAAAAATTACATTATTACATTTTTATTTATTTAATTTTTTAGTTTATTTTGTATTTAGCTATTTTTATAC
Organism: Acanthurus leucopareius; assembly: GCA_029814765.1. Taxonomy (NCBI): domain Eukaryota; kingdom Metazoa; phylum Chordata; class Actinopteri; order Acanthuriformes; family Acanthuridae; genus Acanthurus; species Acanthurus leucopareius. Next base: position 5,011,767 of record JAQMCX010000058.1, on the reverse strand, counting down.
ATTTATTAATTTATCATTGATAAGAGGAAGAATAAAAGGAGTAATTTGATCTTATTTTTTATGTTTGTTTTGTGGAATGTTTGGACACTTGTTCATTATAAGTTACCATGCTGTACACTTAAGATAACATGGATACATTTCTATAGAAGAGACAAAGGTGGTTTCTTGTATTATAAGTAAATCCAAATCACCTACATATATAAAGACGGACAACAAAAAACTGATGCAAAAACATTTCAGTTATCTCTTGATGTCTGGTTGCAGTGAGGGTTAGAAATTTTGCCCCTTCTATGTTAGCAAATGGAACACAGGTCAAATTAAATAATCAAATAATTTGGTTTATGTCAGTTTAGATTAATCTTATCATGCCTGTCTATGTTGAAGTGTACATTTTTCTGATAAGTTTGGTTTTGATAAGTTATTGAATGCTATAACACGAGAGTAAAACATCATGACTGACAGCAGACTCCTGACAGTTACACCCCGCGATTGAGTAAAAGTGGAGAAGTGTTGTCCATCTTTTTGTCAGTGGTCAAAATACTGGTCAAATGGTCGAAATACTTTAAAAGCCAGTCTTTTAAAGGTTTGATGGATGGTGGTCTAAAGTCAGGTTCATGCAGCTTCACTTCGGTGCACAACATCTGCGATACACACTTTTACCTTGTGTTGTGAAAACATCCGAGACAACAATGTTTCTGTGACAAGCGGCTTGTAGCTTTGCCGTCACAGAAAGGGAAAAATGAACCCACAGGCCTGCGCTCCGATTCACCTCACCTCACATTTTGAACTCCCCGATCTTTCCACTTGACACGGCTAAAAACCACAGACTGAATTCAATAGTGCACCGATATTATTGACAAAGGCTTTTCATGCAGCTCACAGCACACTATCTGTCACACAGCCTGTTGGCCAGCATATTGATTTGTGAAAGGGAGAGAGGTGAATGACAGAGGGCAGAGAAGAATAAAGAGAGGAAGACAGGCAGGTGAAGAAAGAGAGAGCTAGCTCAGTGAGTGATTTGACAAAGGAGAGAGAAGGGATCGAGACAAATACAGAGAGGCAGACGAAGTGAGGGAAAAGAGAGATTACATGAAATAAAGCAGTCAGAAAAGGTCCTTGTCTTTGCAGCTGCAAATCTTCTGAATGGAGAGAAGATTTGTGGGAAAACATTTCTGTTTTGACATCACTCTGAAGGAACACAGTAACAAAACACAAAGACAGGAGAGGACAGGACAGAAAAGAGGGAGAAATTCTGAAAAAAATGTATTGCTTGATGTTTTTTTTGATGAAAAGAAGATAGCTAAAGATGAGGGTAGAGAGAAAGAGAGATGGAAAAGATTTCTGCATGAAGTCATCCTACAAAAACAAAAACTTGTATAATCATTGACCTGAGCCAACAGATCTCCTTCTTTTCTCTCCCCCTGCCTTTCACTCCCTCCTCCTCCTCTTCCTCCTCCTCCTCCTCCTTCTGTCCTTCTTTAAAACCAGACTCTTGGGAGAGAGACGAAGGTCTTTGTGAGCAAACAGAAAACAGCTGATAATCAGTGCAATTACTCTGTTTATATGTGTGTGCCTGTGTGTGTGTCTTAGTGCTTGTGTGTTAGTGCTTGAGTGTGTGTGTGTGTACCAAAGCACCATACCCGCAAAATCTCTTCAACACAGCTGGAGTCGTTTGGTAGGCTGACCTGGAACAAAAGGAGAGGGAGAGAAACTTGCTTTTACACTATTCATAGCACCATGAAATTACATGTGAAACAGAAAAAAAAGGAGTTATAAGCAATGGAAAGGTAAAGATGATTCATTCAGACTAGTCATAATTGACCATTTGCTACACCCCACGTCCTGACTGTCAAGCTGTCTGTTCTCGCTCTGCAAAAGGCCACAGAGTTTACAGTAAAAGACCTATTGTAGCGGATTTCTAATAATTTTTAATACTTTTTCAATTGGTCTTAGAATTAAGACAAAGGAAGCAAAAGCAAACAAATCATTTCCACACAGCTGGTCTAGCAGTTTTTGATTTTTTACTGATTTTATTAGCTTTATCTGACCAGTTAATTAAGCAAACGTTCACTCTGTGAGTTGGTTGAAAATGCAGTGCTGAGCTGAGTTTTTAATGTTTACATGTCATTTGTTTTTAAACCAAAACCCTGTGAAAAAGCTACGCATATTATGGCTTCATATACCATTTTGAGCTCAGAGACTGGGGCATAAAAACTGCATGTCCCAGTATCCTTTTCCAGTTGATTGTAAATGCAGAAGATAAGTTGCATCTATGTGCAATGCACAAAATCTCAGTGGTTTATCTTTTAAAATGCTCTGAGTTTAGTGATGGATAAATACACAAAAGTCCTTGGTTAGATTCAGCAAAAAAAGAAAAAAAGTACTGGGTTAGGTTTAGGAAAAGTTACATTTAACTTTCACTTTCAGTTTTGCATAGGTCTTGAACTCTAACCCTATTCTCCACTCTGCCATAACCTGTGCCTTTCAAAGGATTTTGTCAGTCTTTTTACTGGTGAGGTGGAGCATTTAACAGAGCTTTTAAATTTCTTAGAATAGCATGTGGATGAAACCTAAGCTTGACAGACCTGCTGTGCCAAGTTGTGGTTGCTGTGCTGTCATTAAACAATTAATATTCCATAAAGGAGTTCAATCAACATCAAAACATTCATTGTCAAGATTGTCTAACTACTGCTTCTTCTGTAAATCTATATTATCCCACTGAAAGTCAAAACATTTGTACATTTTGGTTGTCTTAGTTGACGTACTAATTGCATTTACTCTTTGATTTATAAATACTGGCTTGTGCAAGTGGGCAGAGAAAAGTAATGTAGTGACATTGAGAAAGTTAAGATGTTTCAGTTTTCAAATAAAAACAACTGAAAAACAAAAGCAGTGTGGAGCTGAGAAGGCCTGTGGTTTGGCCTGGGTCATGTTAACCACTGGGCCTTTTCAGCTCCTCAACTCATTGGACGGACTGGAGTTTTATTTAAGGAGAAAGAAACAGGCTGTCTGGGCTTTAACATATGCTACTTTTCTGATTGGATTTGCCAGTTCAGTGGCTGCACACTGCTAATCTGTGTTACATGTGCCCTTGTCAATAAGGTCTCTCCTATTGAACAGGAATAATGTGGACTGAAGACTTAGTGACATGACAGCACATACCTGGACTGTCGATTCAGACAGGTTTGTCACTCTTAACAATGCTGTTTAAAATAGTCATGAAAGATGAAACTACAATAAAACATCAATGTCAAACAACAAAACCTCAACCTTCAAATAAAATGAAGTCTCTGTAGCTGGAACTCTTTGCTGTGTCAGTTCAGCCAAAGTGCATATTTGCTGCTAATGCAAACTACAGACTCGTTCCTCTGTTTATTCCAAACAAACCGTTATTGCCGCTGCTGGAAACAGCAGATTTTTGTTAGCCTAAACCTACAAGACACATGAATAAATATCCACTGCCAAATTATTGCTTCCAAAAGGTATTTGAAAACAAAATAAAGCAATTCGCTGGGCCAGATCTTGGCTTGCATCAATCCAACAAACAGGCTCGTTAAAGAAGAAGAAAGAGAGTGAGGAACAGCTGGAGGAAAAGGAGAAAAACTGAAAGAGTCTGAGAGCAATTCACTGTAGAACTCATGTCTAACATATTGCAGCACCGTAACCTCTGTCACACTCCATTACTAAGAGCACCAACATGAACAGAGGAACAATTTAGTAACCGTGATGAGGAGGATGACATCATCTTTGGCCTTAAATCACTGATCGTTAAAACAACAAAACAATAAAAGTGATCTGAGCTGGGTTTTGTGTGTGTGCAGCGGAGTCCGACCTGCTCAAGCTCAACAACCAAACATCCATCTGAACGTTTCTAGACATGAGCTGTGCTTCCACATGAGCTCATTAGTCTACATCAACATTATATCAATTAGACAGTGAGTCAGCAGGAAACCATAGAGGGAGAGTGAAGACGTGCTTTCCAAAGACAGATTTGTGGCGACTTTCAAGCAAAACGTTTTATTTAAATTTTACTTAGCATGAAAAATAAAACAGATGTGCGACATTTTTATGATGGTGTAAAAATAAACCCAACACATGGATATTTGGTCAATTAAATGTGATCCTTACAGGCTCAATACATGTGGTTTGGTTTAGTTTAGAAAGCCGTCGTAAAATAACACTTAAGATATAAAGTTTAACAAGTATGCAGTGGAGTGTCATCAGTTGTCTGTATCACAACACTGAACCCAAAACTAACACCGAGGAATTAGAGTAAAGTGACATTGGCTGGGATTTGTGGGAATTTTAATAGCAAATGTAAATATCTGTTTGTCATTATGGTTGACATGCGTAAATGTGAATTTTTTTGCCACTTGGGGCAGTGTATCAGGCTGCAAAGACAACATTGGCGTGCATCAGATATGGCAAACGTGTTACAAAACATTTGCCTATTTATGTAAGACAGCAAGCAACATTAGCATTTATTTAACTGCTAAAGTTAACATTTATTTATCTGGATGACTCTGTTGCTCTCTAGCACCTAAATGCACAACTTTGTCAACCAGCTAGTTGCTGACTTTGCTGTTTGATGCTGAGCTGTTAGTGTGTAGTGGGTTAATTAGAGCTATTTTTTTTAAAACAGCTGCCCACAGCTGAGCACAAGGCTGATTAGAACGATGAGACTGAACTAAAACAAGTCATGAAGATGAAGGTGAAGTTGGGAGAAAACAAAATAACAATCTGAAAGACACTGAAATGCTCAGTAGAGCTGAATAAAGTGGAGGGTTGAGTGATAGCTCTCTTCTGGATCATTACCATGAGTGATATTTTACAACAGTATGTGCAGGTTTTCTTTTTTTTCTGTTTTGAAATAATAACTGAATGTAACATAAGACTTTTTTATGCTTTGCTTGCATTAAAAAAAATCAGTTTTAAATGACAAATTGTAAATTTTTAATTTAAATTAAGCTAAATTATTTTGGCTACTTAACAGGTTGTCACCTATTAATTATGAAGTGATATTATTATTGATCTATATTATACATTAAATTTAATAAAACCAGTAAGTAATCCCTTTGTATAATATAAAACACTGCCTGCGTCATTTTCCTAATAGTTTCACACACCAAGGTGCCATATTTTATGGATGCAAACAAGAACATTTGAATTTGATTTCTTACTTTAGTGGAAAACAGCTGAAAGACAAAAATGAAAGAACTTGTATGATTTCAGGCTCACTGAGTCTGTCTATTTCTGTCTCTATCCATCCGTCTATACATCTGTCTCTTGCTGCCTCACTTTAACCACCCCTGTCCATCACGGTTGTGTTTAGTTCACTGGAGCGTTACGCTGACACGGCCAGGGTTTGGGTTTCTGATTCCTGTGTGCAGCTTAGACCTCTAAACCAGATGGCACACTGCTTGGATTATAATAAACATCGCAACATTTACTCATTTCAAAGACAGAAGTCTATTCCCAGCTCGGTGAATAGAAACTGGCTTCAATGGGTTTTAATAGACATGAACTCTAACATGTACTGTGTGCGCGTGTGTGTGTGTGCATGTGTGTCTCCTTAATTTATCTTACTGTGAGATCATGGTTAATGTCAAGGACTAAGAAATGGAGGAAATATAAAAAGAGAAAAGAACGATGAGTGAGAGCTGAAGAGGAAGTCTGCAGGAGGACAGAGGACAAAATTTAGAGAGAAAATAGATACCAAAGAAAAATGAGAGAGAGAGACAGAGAGAGAGAGAGAGATATCTGGAGGAAAATATAGCCGAGGCAATTACTGAGGCAGAAATCCTTTCTCTCTGAAATAGCTGCTCAGATAGATAGACGTCTACACACATGAGCACACCAACTCCCTCTCTTTCTCTCACGCACACACACACACACTCACACACCAGACTTAAAACTAAAGACAAGTACATGTGGATATAAAGAGACACACAAAAGCCTCAGTCCTCACAGACACACACAGTGCTGCATATGCCTAACTTCCTTTATTGATTAATATGTTGATTATTTGTTCCAGAGAGGAAATAAACTAAAATAATTGTAAGTTATGTCTTTGTTTATCACACACATGCACATACACACAATAATGATACTGTAACCCTGCATGATGCCCAATCTATCTTTTATAACTGTGACATGCACATGTGCTGAGTCCATATGGACTTACAGGACACCAGTGAAACTACTGCAGTACATTTGTCACACATAAACATCACTTCCTTGATTTTAATCTTTAAAAGATTAGATTGTGAACAAATAGCTTAACTGTCCCAAGTTTTTCATCATAATCATCCACTGAAAGGGACTCATCAGCTATGATGGACACTTTACTTAAAGGTGTAGCTCTTGAGCGATCATTTAATGAGCAATAAAGAAGAGACAGGAAGTCATCTTCATTTTCACTTAAGGTCACTTTCACACCAGCAGATCAGAGTGAGGAAAAAAAATGATACATTTTTGCCTTTTTGCTCTGGTCTGTTTTTTATTTGAATTTCTTTTTTTCAAACAATAACTTGTAAGCATAAAGTCACATTTACCATCAGATGGTTACTGATGGTTACTTTGATGACCGAAATCACATGATGAATTTAAATTTTTGGTGACTGGCAGAAAGTCATTCAGCAATATACTAAAAAATTGGAAAATATCAATGTTCCTTATTGTTGCAAAGCACTCATTAGACTGCAATGAAATTAGTTTCGAGTTGCTGTTACGTTACTCTGTGTTTTAATGAAGGACTGTCAAAATAAAGGGAGTAGCTTTTTAATAGTTTATCTTGTGTTCCTGCCTAATGTGTCAGGGAAATCCCCAAACTCTCCTGCTGACATGCACATGTGTTGAAATGGCAACCAAACGATTGCGCATTACAGTAAAAGCTGCTATTTATAACAAACACTACGGGATCCCTTTCTAGCAATCCCATCAGCGGATGAATGTGATAACATTTTAAGTTTAGATTCAATACTAGAATCTCACATCTTGTTCATTTTGCCTTCAAACTGAACCAGCAAAGAGACACACCTGAATTGATTTAAATGTATGTGAGGTGTGAAAACACAACTGTGCACAGAGAAGTCTTTAACTTTTGGTTGAACTCTGATTTACATAAACCTAGAGTGGAGTTGGTCTCTATGAGACAATAACTTTAATGAAAGTACTTGTGCATTTTAAAAAAGGCCTGATATTATTTGCAAAGCTTTTAATCCTTTGTGTAAAATCATCATCAACAATAATCATACAGATTGATCACTTGCATTGTATTCTCTGTTTAGATAAACAATAGCTGCCAAAATACAGGCAAAGACAGAGGCTGAATAGTGATAATTGTCAGTCGCATCTCACACACATATAACATGAGTTAAGTCCCAACACTCCACTCTGATTGGCTGAATGAGAGCTCATTACATCCATTTGTCTTTTTAGTGAGGAGCCAGTTTGCACTCAACAAGCAGCCACCTATAAAATTGCATAACAAACACATTTAATGTGATTCCACTCAGATGATTTCCTTTTCTTTAACGGTGCCTTTCATGTTTCAAATCCACCAGAGTGTCTTGTTTCTTTGTACTAGAATTAAAAATCATTAAGAGGTAATTATAATAATGTGTCTGAGACCGCAGAAACAGGCTCCCTCTTCGTATCCGTGTGTGTGTGTGTGTGTGTGTGTGTGTGTGTGTGTGTGTGAGGAGGATGAATGACTCAGTGAAAGCATGTGGGATGACAAAATATGAATTAATAAAAACACCCCAGAAGACATACAGTCTATTCATGTCGACAATAACACAGAGATAGTAACATTTGACTTGGAGATTGGCAAACAGAACAGAAGAATGAGAGAAAAGAAGAGAAATGGAGACTGAGAAAGGATAATGAGCTGAGAAAAAAAAGATAAAGTCAAACAGAATGAAATCTAGAGTGGGATGAATGTAAACACTTTCTCCTGCACTGTCCACTGAGAGCCATTAACTCATCCTCTATTTTCCAGGTAAGATGAGGAAAAGGTTTACTTCTCCGGCTAAATTACACAAAGTAACTACATTCCATCTTTTAACTTGGCCCTCCTCCACACCAGAGAGACCGACATGCGCCACGGAGAAAAACTGTTGCTTTAGCCTCCATGAAAAATGTCAGAGTCAAATGAAAACTGTCAATCATCCAGTTGGCACGATTGAAGTTTTGAGTCGTATACGGTTCAGACTGAAGTCCAACAGGGTTTGGAAGATCTTCAAGGATTTTGTGTCCACAGGCTTCTCGTTTATTCAGTTTCATCTACTCCTTTTATCATCCATATTTCAGCTGTTTACAGAGCTGGAGTGACCGCCATCACTGGGATTACCAGCATGCGAGATAGATCACAAGCACTGCCCTCAGAGGAGACTGTTTGTGTGTGTGTGTGTGCGTGTGAATGTGTGTGTGTATGTGTATGGGTTCAAAAGCTGCTGTCTGTGACTCAGTGTGTACACTGATATGTGTGCATGTTTGTATATGAGCCTGTCTAATAATCCAGAGATCGTTGAGTGCATCCATCACCTCATGTGGCCTCTTTGCACATGTTAGTGACTTGACACCTCTCAAATAAAAATTCAGCTATTTTATTTTGGCTTGTAGGTTTTTTGTGGCGCTCCCATGAACTGCACTTATACACATCTTTTAATTTGCTGCAAATACGTTCTTGGTCACTGAAGTGGTAGAAGTTAAATGACAGACATCATAGTGCTGCTGCAACATGTCAAGCTGTACGTGTGTGTATTTTGTTGGCAGAGTTGTCACATACTGGTATGGTGAATAACTGTGTGTGTCTGTCTGCAGCTCTGCCTGATGTTGTATCATCACCTGGTCAATGATCTTATGGAAGAACTGTACTCAACAGTATCTTTTGAACTCTTTTAATTACACATACTCCACATTTTCACAAATATAGATTTCACTACTGAAGCTGAAAACAGTTGAGCTTGTAATTATTTTTAAATCTCACATTTATTATTTTGTATCTTGAGAAAACAAGCTTTTTTATCTAAATATAATGAGATAATTAACTCGTTTTAACCAGAAAGCAAAACCTTTTCCCACCTTGTTACCTGTAATCTTAAACAAAGATCAGATGTGTCAGGTCAGCATGTAAAGACGGCATCCAAACAAGCCAAGTCAAATGTTTTAAAGGACTACCCATTATGATCAATGTATCAGACAGTACGTCAATCAATGTTTTTTTACATACACCTTTAAACTTTTTAAAAACTGACCAGTGTGTTTTCCTCTAGATGAATGTGAATTCCTCTGATCGAGCCTACTGGACAGTAAAACATCTGCTTTAGAGTAAACTGTTGCATGTAAATCTACGCCTTGCAATAATTAGCCACAATGGAATTACTCTCATATTAAATCACAAAGGAAAACATTCTTACAACAAATGGCAGAAGTTCATATTAAGTTCAAACAGTTCCTTTGAAACTCCCAAACCAACCCCACTAAGCAGTGTGTGTAAGTCATGGTCCAAATTTATGACTCTTATATATATTTTCTTCTGATAAATTATCGAGTTAGCTGCAGGAGTTAGCTTTTAGTTTTTGAGATAAATTAGCTAAATGAATCCCTTATCACAAAAAAAGCTTTTTAATCTCAAGTTAATAAAATAATTAACTTTTGATATTGAGATAACAACATTAAAAAATCATTTCAAGAGAGGCCTTTATCAGCTTCAGTATATCTTGGGGAGAAAAAAAAGTTATTAGATGAACCAGTAACTTTGTTTTTAAAGAGGAACAGGGACAAATCTGCAGACATCCAGTGATCTAACTGCATCCATGTGCTGCACACTGTGAGATGACCTATGTCACAATTCAGATTAAACACAAGTGAAATTGTCAAACAGAGAAAGCAATGAAACACTGTTTCTCAAGCCGTTGCCATTAGTATGTGTACGCATCTGCTTTCACTTTATTAGATTTAAAAATACTAAAGTTTTCATTAAAAAACATTTTTCATTTAAATCATCATCATTTCAAAATCACAAAAACAGCATGTGTTCACTTCTGTTTGTGTTTATTACATGTGTCTTAGTGTTTTAGATGTGATGCACTCTGTGTAAGTGAGCCTGTGAGATGCATCCTGGTTATTGTGCATATTTTCATGAAGGTTTAACATAACACTTCAATAAAATTAAGCCATTATAATTTCAATTAGCAGGCCCATGTTATATGCACTATTGCATGTTAAAATGTTTGAGTGAAAAAGGTGTGTTGGCTGACAATATTGGACAGCTAGTTTGACTATCAATGTCACTTTGACAGTGGAATAAATTGAAACTGCTGGTTGTGTGTGGGACAGTATTTTTCATAACACAGTGATCAGCTGAGTATTGAAACATTTACAAGCAATACATTTCTAACTATTTCAAGTAACATCAGTGTGGTGGTTCACATGGACTTCTAATAGGAACTGATCCATATTTTTTAGTTAATCTTCATTGAAGCAAATAACTTCTAGAGTGTTAAATTTGTGTTTGAAATTTGGTCTGTTGGTAACTTACTGGGTGTCTGGGTTCAAAATACCTGTAAAGAAGTCACAACCTCAGGGTTTAAGTTTGATTAAGTGTGAAGTACAGTCTTCATTTACACAGTCATTTTGTTGGAATGACAGTAACAGTGTCAATCAAAATCAAATGTTGAAGTAGACCCACAGAGGTCTGTTATTTCTTCTTCCTCACTGCATTAACAGTTACTTTCTTTTATCATATTACAGGGACACCTATAAACACTTAAGGAGAGAGCACTACTAAAACCAATTCAGAGCTTCCGTCTGTAGGAAATCTGTTTGCCTACCTTGAAATGTAACTAAACAATGATCATATTACAATAAATTTATAAAACAGAAAAAAAAGAAATATATTTTTTTTGTTTTGGTTGTAGTTAATCTATGTCAATTTAACTTATGGTGTTCCTGGTCTTTTGTTGTTTTCTAATCTAACTGCTTTCTTTTAGCTAAATATAGTAAAAACCCCCATATGTGACTGACAAGGTTATGACAAGGTTATATTATACTATTTTATATTGGGCCCACTGTATACATACACAAGTACCAGACTTTCTGTCTCTTTGCTCACTGCCCCCTCCTTTCCTCTCAATTTCCCTTTTTCTCTTCTGCTCCCTCTCTTTTTCTCTCTCTCCCTTTCTCCTCCTCTCTCTCCATCTCATTCTCCCCACACCAAGCTGTGGAGAAGCAGATAAGAAGTTGATTTACCATCCAATTAAATGTCGTCATTGAAACATTGCTTCAAAAAAGCCTGTCGTTTTCACCCTGCGCTAATTGGCCTTCCACTAGCATGTGCATGTGTTAGGATGTGTGTGAGTGCGCTTGTGTGTGTGTGTGTGTGTGTGTGCACGTTTGTCTTTTTGTGTGTATCTAATGCTTTACTTAGGACCAACAGAATGAGATTGCGGTTGTTCTCCACTTTAAAAGAGGGTCATTTTAAGTTTAAACTAAGCTGTGAGCGTGTGCCGCTGTTTGTGTCTCTTAGTGCTTCATATTCTTACTTTCTTTTCTTTTCTTTTCCAAACACTCAACTCTTCAACTGAGCCCAGTTATGAATTTTGATTTTAAAAACATTTAAAAGGATAAATTCCTTCTGTTAACACTGAATCACTGAACATCAAAGGGGCCACTCACAGCCACAAACGTACGGAGTTATGACTCCAACGCTAACTTTCAGTCTTGTTTTTAGCTCACTGTTATGTTTGCACAGCACATTTATTTTACGGTTTAGTCTTGCCCCTCACATTAACTTTGTTTTTAGCAGCAGCAGGCAGCTGTTTTCAGCCAGAAAGCTTTTAAATGGCCACACTTCACTACTTGCCAATCACTGAACAGTAAAAAGACAGTGTTAGCTCGTAGCTTTTCAAGAGAGTTGAAAAGCTAGCTTAAAGCTAAACACCAGATCTATTTCTTAGGAGTTGCTGACCAGAACAGAGCTAAAAAGGAGTGTGAATATCAAACTTACACTTGTCACATGGCAGAAACATTACCATACCTTAATTCCAGGTGTTTTCTGTCTGCTGGATGTGAAAATAGGCAACTGTTTGCTAAAATGTTAGCAATAATACTCTATGGCATGGCTGTTTGTTTAAGAAAAGGAGCCAAGCCTCTCTCTAACCAGAGTATTTAATATCAACACACACACACACACGCACACACACAAACACCAAGTCTAATAGTCTACCTTTGCCATTCACTTTCTTTCTTGAGCACACATGCACACACACTGAAAAGAGGTTTTTATAGAATTTTAATAAATCCATGGGAAAGCGGTCTCAAAACTCATTTATCAAACATTTAACACCGACTTAGCCATTAAAGGGGGCGAGAGAGGGATAGAGGAGAATAGATTGAAGAAGAGGAGCTATGATCAATGCCAGTGGACCATATAATTGCACCAGGAGTGGTTTAGCTGAAAACATTAGCCTTGTTTTCTGATGGATCACATCCTGGAGCTGGCTAGCCAAGCTAAACGCTTCAATCTGTATTAGTACGACCCAGAGTTATCTGTCTGTGGGAGCTGTGCCACTAAAATTAGCAAAAGTTTTCAACTGGATTGATAAGCTGATAGCTAAAATGCTATGTTTTTACTTAAAGTGAGAATAACTGGAGGTTATTAACTCCCTTAATGTAAAACCTAGACTTTTGTTTGTTGTTGATTTATTAAGCAGAATCATCTATTCCAGTAAATGAAACCAATTTTACAGTGTGTAATGCTCAACTGCTTGGATTTTCAGCACATCTTTCCCAATCCTAGATTCAACACATCGATTTCCACCAGGCTACAGCACATCACCCCCACAGCAACAACAATAACTGGCACTGACCTTCCACTGAGTCATTTTTTCACCTAGTGTGCTGATCAAGCGTGCCAAGACGAGACTTTCCAGATCGCTTTCACCCCATCACAGCATCTTTTCTGGCTGCTCTTCTCCGAAAAATACTTCAGATCTGTGACAAGTGAAACCATCCTCTTCAAGGACCATTCTACCCTGCTGTTATGTTGACATTTCACAATAATGTCACTACACAACTGGCTGCTGTGTGCTGTCACTACCAAACTTCCCATGTTCAACAAATTGCGCTGCTTCATTGTTACAAATCATGTGTGCTCACTTCACATTTGTTACATAAATTTTTTTTAGTGCATGTTTATCTTTCCGCAGTTCTGTTTATTTGAGTGTAAGATTTCTTTTAAAAATATTTCTAACATAAACTGTCTCCAGATTGAGTTAAAGGTCCTGCATATCCACACATGTTTGAGTGAATCTGGCTGATTGAACCTTTTAAGTTGGACACAGCATTCTTCATAATTTTGTGATTATTACATCACAAAATCTCATAACAAAAATGAGGAAAGTGTAATTTATCTTAGCCAAGGTGCAGCAAAACAGAAAAGTGTCAATCAAGCACACTTGTGGACGCCTACACAGTCCTGAGAAGAGCTGTAGCTGAGCATGAAACTAAAAACAGCTGAGTGGGTGAAGTCAAAGAACCTGGATGACATTTAGACCTCTGTTCTTTAAATAAATAATGGAAACAGTAATGGAAATGACTTATTTGTGAACTCTTCAAATCCATGTCAGCTCAACAATGAGCACACTTTTAATTCTACTATGGCTAAAACAGACTGTGCTTTAGAACCTTAAACTTCTCTTTTTGTTTCAGATAAACGGGTTTAAAAAAATGAATGGGTTGATTCGTAATGATTATGCAAGGACTGGAAAGTGTGTTCTCACTGCAGTGAAGTTTCAAGGGTTTTCACAACACACTTTTGTAAACTGCTTACTTAACCATGATCGCCTCTTAAACTAGTTGTGATGTCATTAAATCATTTTGTTTGTACATATTAAACTATAACGTCGCAATGTTAGACGTTGACTGACAGTGCTTGAATCTGCACAGAGGGGACATGAAAAGACAAATCTCTATCTTTTCAAGGTCTTTAGACATAAATTGAGCTTTATAGAACATATTCTCTGCTGTCTTAACTTTGGTCTTTGGCCACTTGACCAGTTTTTTCTTAAATCTGCCTAGAAATGTATATTTCAGCCAGTGTGGTTTTGGAGAGAGTGATTCCTGACCAACATCACTTATTGACTAACAACTATTTACATTCTGTAAGTCACCACTAACTCACACAATCAGACGTATCTGTTCTATACCCTCTCAGTTACACAATCACTTCTGAGTCAGCATACAAAAATGTAAAATTAAAATTTTAGTCATTATAACTTTCATATCTTCATTACTCACTGGCAGTCTCTTTAAATGCCATCCATCCCCTCCTCTCTGTCCATGCTGTCAGTACCGACACATCTAAACATGTCTCAACTAGCCAAGTCAACGTTCCTATGGTCTAATTATTTACACTTGAGAGAAAAAGCTGCAAAGAACACAAATACTAAATCACCATTGTTAATTTTTTAAATTTAAATTGACCATCTTATTCTAAAGATATAAAATGAACCAACACAAAATACTGTGAAGTGAATTATGTTCCAATCCTGGATTATCAGTTTTTCAGTTTTTACAAATGCTAACGTAATTTGATTGAGGTTCCTTTCTTCTGAAACAGATCTTAGATGTTCCATTTTCACACCCACCCTTTATTTCCTAAATACCTCAATTTCTAAAGAAACCATTAAAAATATGCATTCAGTTGTGGACCAAACAGTGTCATGTGTTGTTGGGTGGCCTAAACCATGGTTTTCTATTATCTTATGTTGTAAAACTGTCAATACAATTGCTATAAGTATGGTGGCTATTAAGATAAACAATACTGCTTAGAGCACTTATGCAGCAGCAGTCACATAGCAGCACTGTGGAGTTACTGCTGTGGATGACATCTATATTAGATGACAAGGGGAGGGAGATTCACTTCTGTGATTAATTGTGAACAGAACACCTCCTGCATAAACCCACACACATCTCTTTTCCTCATGAACACACACTCAGTGACAAAGAAAACCCCTTTTAAAACATAAACAACCCCCCCACACACAGCTATGGAATAATGGAAAGAAAAGGGCTTTATGTAGTCGCACTCTGTTTTAATTAGAGCATAAAAAGAGAATGATTGACAGGTATGTGTGTGTGTGTATGTGTGTGCAGAGACAAAATTCAAGCTGAGTATATTTGATTTGTTCTGTTGGCAGGATGTGTTTGAGTATGTGTGTGTGTGTGTGTGTGTGTTTGTGATCGCTGTGTGTGTGGTCTGTCTGTGTGTGGTTCTCAGCATGACGTCTGTGTACCAACTAAATAAGTGCCTCTTGAGAGGGGGGGACCATGGGTGGAGGATGGAGGAGTCCTCAGCAGTACAATAGGGCGTCCAATGTGTGTGCCCGTGTGTGTTCATGTGTGTGCGTTCCTCTCTACATTCGTATGTTTATCCGTGCACACATGCATAATTCCCAGAGAACTGAATAAATCCCTTTTGTCCACAAAATCAATAGCGCCATTTTAACCAAATTATTGTTTCTTGAACTGATGGGACACTCTATGTGGATTACACACTAAAAGTAAAAACAAAAGAAAGCAAAACAAAAGAAAGCAAAAAATGATGAAGTTTGGGGGGTTTTTGGTCTTAATGAAAAAATTTATGGCATGTGAGAAGTGTTATGTCTTTCAGTTGAAAACCCAGTGCCTCTGTTTTCAAATACCTCTTCAACATACAAATAGATCTGAACTGCTTTATAGTCAAAAAGCATTGGGAGGCTATTTTCATGGCTTTAGTGGGAATGAACAGACCTATTCAAAATCCCACAGACAGGTTTGGTAGATGTCCTACGTATTTCATCCAATTTACATAAATAATTAAAACAAGATTTATTGAAGGTGGCCGAGGGCAGCTGAAGTCAGCTCTTGTCTGTTGAACTGGATGTGAATCATGCAGTTGGCGCCAGTCATAACACAGTGGCAGTTAACTACCAATGAATCGCTATTAAATTACACATAAAGGGGTTACACTTCAAAAGCCTTTTCACCCTGTTTTGTAATCTACCCATCTGTGCACGGGCATGGCGTGTGACACTGCGTCATTTATGCACAACAGGTTAATTAGTGATTGCAAAGTGAATTATGCACACTCAAAGATCCGCCATTTATTTATTAACACCACAATGTCAGTGATGTTTTTAGCACACTGCTCTAAGTCAGAGTTGTTCATTGATGAATTGCCACGGGAGCTTTTATTGTGTGTAATTTTCTTACCCCCATCATATCATTACCCAATTTTAGTATGTTTGATGAATGTTTTTTGGTCGTTTTGATTAATGATAATACAGCCAATAAAGTTTTGAGTTAAACATCTACATTTCCATTGAATTACATAATATGCCAACCTGTTCAAACAATGTTCAAACTCAGAGAAATCTGTAATTTTATTTAAGAAGTGTGTTTCATTTTGTCGCCTGTTTCTAAACTTCAGGGTAACACTTGGCAGAGGGTGAGAAAGGAAGTTGACAAACGTGACTAAACATACGATAATGAAGCTTTATAATAGGGCTGGGACTTTATTGCATTAATTGCGATTAATTAATTACAGAAGTTCTCCACGCGAGTTAGATTTCGGCTCCGTTCATTTGCTGCGTGTCTATAAAATATATAATCTTTTTTTAAAAAAAAGGGGGTTTGGTGGAAATCTGGATGTGTCCAAGAAAGAATTTGCCTATCCAGAGCTGTTCCAGCCACCTCAATGCCAAACATGTTGCAGCTAGCACAGACAACAAAATGACAAAAAATGTTGCTTCTCGTGTCAATTATTGATATGCGATTAATTGAGATTAATTAATTACAAAGCCTCTAATTAATTAGATAATTTTTTTTAATCGAGTCCCACCACT
>JAQMCX010000058.1:4957243-4992110 GCA_029814765.1 Acanthurus leucopareius | reverse complement strand
ACACACACACACACACACACACACACACACACACACACACACACACACACACACACACACACACACACACGAACACAAAGTTAGGAGCAGCCACTGGCCTGTATCAGAACCTAATGAATAATACTAAAGAGCTAGCAGTAGGGGTTCTCCATGTATTGTTCTGTAATGCCAAGAGCAATAAAGATTTTTATTACCATATTTTTATGGGCCCCAGACATAAGCTGCTATGGGATAGTCAGACCAGTTTTTTATTGTGTAAAATAAAGTTGAATAGTAATTTCTTATATTTTACTAGTCAAGATGTAAAGTATTAACTAGGCTGCTTTATCACTTTAACATGCAACGGAATTAATAAAATTGCATTAAAACAGTGCAGCATGACACAATCAATCACATCTCTGTTATTTGTTGAGGAAGACATTAAATAGTTTTTAAAATTTGGAAATAATTTGAAATGATAAGGATTTACCCTAAAAAAAATGTCATCCCTCTTATGTCAAATTACATGAAGGATTTTAGTCCTGTAATATATTAATGTGAAGCAGCCTGCAGCCTCATAAGAGCATGATACATGGACTTACCACAGGAACAATATAAAACAGCTATTTTTTAGAGGAGAGTGGGCAATCTACTTTATTTGGCACCATGTGGGCATAAAGGAGAACAAATGTACTTGCAGAACCGGCAGCTACAGCTCGATCAGAAGAGATCATATAGTGGGATATAATGAACAGAAAGAGACAGAAAAAATCTACTAGAAATGTTGATCTACATTTTCTCGAAGCCTAAATGACCATCATAACTGTGCCACATATGAAAAAATCTTGTCTGGCTGCAGATAAACACATCACTGCTGCAGCATGTTCAGCTGGTCACAGACAGTCACAACACTCAACTATTTCTACATCCACATCACCACATTTTAAACGATATATCAGTACAAATTTTTCAAAAATTTAGTTACAGTTTACATTTTTTCATACAGAGCATATCATTACCTTCAAAGCATGTTAACTGATATATGCAAGATGATATTTCTTTTTAATTTCTGCCACTGAAGGTCTCTCGGTGAAGGCAATGAAAACAACAGATGTAGTTTGATGATGTCATGAAGTAGCGTGGGATCCCTGGATTTGTTTACTTCATTGTTAAAATGCCACCAATTGACTGACTCAGGCAGAGATGTTTAATGTATTAATGTTTTATTCAAGATATGTTTAGTCATGTTTGCTGACTTCTTTCCTAACTGGTGTTATCCAGGATGTTAGCCACAGGCAGTAAACGATGAGCACTGTATCCTTAAATTAAATTAGAGATTTCCTTAGATTTTTTACATTGCTGGAAATTTGGGACAATGTCAGTATGCAGCTCAACAAATATGTAATTAAGATATAGGCATTTAAAGACATTGTAATGCAGAGATGTTACATGTAGCAAGATAAGCGCTGAACTAGGCCAGGTAAGTAAGTCTAGGTGCACAGCTACATGTCAAAAAATTAAAAAATTTCAAGAGCCTCATTGTTCTAGCTTGTATGGTGGTCACATCGTGCATATTTCTAAAAAAAAATGCTTAATCTAATTACCAAAATACAAATCACTGAGTATTAATTGAGTATTTGAGCACTAACTGTACTGGACTTGATGGGGACTTGGAGGTGACAGGATAAATACACCAACAGTTAAATTTTGCCTTGATGTCTAAAAACAGATGAAACTGGCCATGATCACCTTGTAAAATATGATGCGCAGTTATAACTGAATAGCAAATAGCATATAGAAATGTTAAAATTTGCTCGACTTGCCAAAATAAAATGCTGCTTAAAGCTGAAGATAATTCCGTCACTTGTTTTATACAACGATAAAGGCTCCCAAAGAAGCCATTCTTATTACTCACTTTAGATTTTAAATTCAGGACTGATATTAAAAAGCATCTGAATACTTGAATTGCAACGAGTCTTGACTGTGTGAACCCATGACATCAAGTACATGCTACTGCTGGCACACTAAGCCCCCAAATCACTCCAGCAGACCATGTGAAAGCTGCAGTTAAAGTGCAGGGATTGACTGCTGTGACCCCCTGGTCAACGATCACCGGGAGCCGCTGCGTGTTGAGCACTCGGCCCTGCTCCCTGCTCCGACAGCAGACCTCAGATTCACAAGCATTCCGTGGCTGGAAAATTTTAAATAACGGCAGTTTCATCTGCCCAGCCTCTTTAAAAAATGTGTAATTCAGATGGTGTGAAGGTGGATTTACTTAGGGATGAAATGACAGCACTCTGAGGGGCGATAATACACACAATCAGCCTCTTTTAGCGACAGCAGAGATCAATGCTGATCATTGCTACTAATCCAGTCAACTGAGCTATACTCTTAATCCTCAGGGTAAACAGTTCATCCCAAATCATATTCTGTCTTACAAACTGCAGTGCTAAGTAATGAACTACTCTGTGGTGGCCACAAAAATGAACCCACAAACTCTGTGTGCGTTTGTATGTGCTGGGTGAGTGTGCATTCTCTTAGGAGAAAGCAGTCTGTTAAATGTAATAGACTTCCACTTTGTCAGCAATGTTTTAGCTGATGCTGAAACACCCGTTGCTTTCTTGCTGCTTGTATGTCTTTACATAACATGACATAACATCACCACAACATTCACACTGTTTCATTATCACAGAGCACTGCTCTCTCCAGATCGTCTCGTTAGAAGCAATTTATGATCTGTAAAGATGGACGGCATGTCAGCTCCTCGATGTGAGGCCAGAACATCTCAATTATCCTGGTGTCTGACCACAGTATGGGTCATGAAGCTCACCAACTCCATGTTAGCAGATGGGTAATGGGTTAACTGGCTGTTTTTACGAGAGGAGATGCGGAGGTGAGAAAGGTAAAGAAAGTGCAAGCCAACTCATCAATGTGATTGAGAAGACATGGGATCTGCGTGAAAATGGTGGGCAAACACTTCTTCATAACGATGGTTTGATCATGTCCGTCTTTTGGTCCAAAGGCCTTCATTTTTAAATGCCAAAAACAGACTACAGCCATCTGCTGGTATGAAGAGTTACTCTCTCTCATGCAGGCTCACGTCATGCATGCTAGTTAGCGGTCAGCAGTTGTATATTCATGTGTTAACATTTTGGCCAAGATAAAGGCAATATGCCGCGACACGGTGTTCAGCCTTCATCTGTTCTAGTTCTTTGTTCTTTAGCTCAACAGCCGATTGAGTTGGGCGGCTGTGTGGGCGGGACCTTGATACTACGCCTCCATCTGCCAATCACTGCTGTGCAGACTTGGGCTCCATATGACATCACAAGAACAAGATGGCATCGCCTGCATCAGGAGTATTTTGGCTTCATATTTGTTCAGTGGAGGAAGAGAAGAAGTGTCATCCATCTTTATTACTGTCATTGTAACAAACCTGAAGATGATTTTAGCTGTTAAAATCTTAACAACCTAAAACTCACACAGACGAGTCCAGGCTGCTCCTCTGTGATCTCTCTTATCACTGGGCAGCTATTGCTGTGATGACACCCCAGCAGCACCTTGCTGATGGGTGACATCCCCTTTGCTATTTAGCTGAAGTATATTTCTCCCAAAGCACCCTCTTCTTTGTCTTACTACAGCCACTCAAGAGTGGTTTGATTCATTGGACTGTATTCTTTGTTTCTAGAAGACGATTTTATGATCACTTTATTATCAGCATAAAAGCTCAATCGTTTCATCTCTCTCTCTCTCTCTCTGCAGAGGCAATTAGTCTGCTTTAAGAAAATCAAATAAATTAGAGCTTTAAAAAGCTTTCACTGAGTCACAGAGGAGCTTTGAGTACTCACCACTGATACCGTATCACTACTCCAACTTTCTAGAAGATTCGTGGTGCCTATAAATATATAGGTACTTATACAGTGAATGGTGGTGTCATGAGTGTGTATCTGCGTGTATGTCTCGGTCGTGAGTTGACAGGCTGCCTGAGGGAAAGAGAGGCCTGATG
This sequence comes from Acanthurus leucopareius, assembly GCA_029814765.1. Lineage (NCBI taxonomy): Eukaryota > Metazoa > Chordata > Actinopteri > Acanthuriformes > Acanthuridae > Acanthurus > Acanthurus leucopareius. The sequence continues at coordinate 4,988,128 of JAQMCX010000058.1, read as the reverse complement.
GGTATTATGCAAATGAAGCCAGCTGTTTGCTGCATTGGCAGACTCCTCATAACTGTCTTCTAGTTCTGCTGCAAGAAAAAAAAATATTTCATCCCTTTTTTCCCTCGTCGCCACATTCTCCTGCCTCTTCTTTATTTCCTCAGAGAAGGTATTTTTATATATAGTCATTTCATATACACCCTGCTCCCCACATTTTACCATTATTCCCCTGTGTCTTTCTGACTATCCATCTGCACAGTTACAGTAATGAATGTACAAACAGGGGAAAGCTTCCTTAAGCTTTTTTTGACTCCTACAGTGTGGAGTAAATTATTCTGAGGCTCTGAACCTATAGCTCACTGAAAAACAAACACATATCTATGAAAGGTCTCATACTAATTCAGTTATTTTATAACTACAACCATTGTAACCTTCTGTTCTCATTGCTGCATCTTCCATCTTTGGTGATTTTTTGTTCTCTTATATTTTCTTTTATTTCTCACTTTTGACTCTCCGCCACACTTCAAATCAAAAATGCTTCACCGGGACAGTAAAATATATTTTTATTTAACTCTCATTCCTTTTTCTCTGTCCTTTCCTCATTCCCTGTGCTCTCTCAACTGTACTAAACAGACCATTTTACTGTGGTTGCAGATATCTTCACTGATTGGCTACGGTTTGGGTTTTCCTACAAAGCGAGTATCTAGGGAGATGATTTTTTAATATATATTTTGTTTTTCATAATTTTCTTTATTTAATTGTGCTCATAATGGTGTACAAAAAAGATTATCTAAAAAGCAGTAATACTTTTATCGCAGTTTTGCTATCCACTAACTCCTGAGGGAAATATCTGGCTACTTAGCTGCTAAATGCTGCACTGTGTTAAAAAGAAAGTTCCTCACTTTTGTCTGTCTGCTGTTTGGTGCTTGAGGGGTTTATTGGAGTTTATTGGAGTTTTTTTAATAGACAATAGTTGTATGATATTGCTTAAAACTGAGTTGATATGCGCAATGAGATTGAACCAGAAAATTTGTGGGCTATCAAACCAAAAAAATGAGCTGAAAGATGCTGAAATGTCTTACAAAGAATACAGGGACAATCCTCTTTGGCTTCATCACTACATGGACACTCTTTCATATTACACACATAGTAATCCATTCAACCTATTGTGGGTTAAAAAAAAATTGATTGCTTTTGGCCCTCAACTCCAAAAAATTAAGTTCTGTTGGGATTGTTGAAAACATAGTAAACAAATCTGTACTTCCTTACAATGGCAGAGTTACCGCAAATACTCCACAAGTATTTGCCAATAAATCTGGAAACTGCTTGATATGGCAAATTAGTATGCAAATAAGCATGTTACATCATCTGGCACCTTCCAGCCACACTTACTCTCCTTCAAGAATGAGCAACACAGATGTCAGCATTGCATGTGAAACGAACCTGACCTGAAGTTAGCAGCTAAGATTCTCCAAGTGAAACGTGCATCCTTTTTCACTTCGATTTGTTATTTTGTTCAAGTGTCTAAAGCTGAAACAGATGGGCCAGTTAGTTTGTTAAATCCAAGCACAACCAACTGTCTGTTTTCCTTTTTAAGTAAGAGCAAAAACACAAAAGGTGCATTTAGGAGAATGCATTTTACTGATTATCAGTTGTCCTTGTGTTGTGACAATAGTTTGTGCCAGAAAAATTTAAAGCTCAGTCACTAGGCATTTAAACTACTTTGTAAAAAAACCCCAAAAACTTCTTTTCTGTCCAGCTGTCCCTACATTACCTGTTCAATATATATCATGAGGAGCATTCTGCAGGTTAAGAACAGAAACCAGGGAATAATTTTGACTGTCCACACATTTGAGGGCAAGAAGCTGAATGAAATACAGAGTCAGTCCACTATGGTTCAGGTTAACTAGCCTCTTAGGCTGACACCCGTTTTTAGAAACGTATATTCCCATGTTCACTTTTGTCAAACCAGTGTTTCATTGGTATAAAGGCAGGATCTTTTCATGCAAAAAGGCATAGATGAATGCTTTCTCTGAGAGCTGAATTGATTTGGTTGGTGTTAGCCTCACGGTGATTACTGACTGGAGGTCTTAGTCTACCCTGCTTCTTATTTACCGCTACATTAGCGGTGAGGCACCGCGTGCACCTCCACACACGCTTGACGGAAACACCACAGCAGGCCTTTAAATCAGTGTGAAATTACATCAGCTCTATACTTTGAACCACATGTAAATGAAACTTGTCACAGTGCTGTTGGAAATGTCACCTGTCACCTCCATGTTTACCTTCTCGCAGCCTCGCTGGAAGGGCCACACAAATACACTTGTACATCCACTTGACTTGAATGTTGTTTGCTTACATGAGAACGCAGCTGAGACTGTAAGCAATTGAACATCACTGAAAGCATTGTGACAGCTTGACTTTAAGTGAAACAAGTGTTTCTGTAAAGCATAAATATTTCTCTTAAGTGTTGATGAGTCTTTCTCTGCTTCTTTTTACCTTTTGACGATAAAAGACAAGTTTTTTGGTTTCAAGCATATTGTATTTTTTTTTAAATACCACTGTGCATTACCTGTCCAGCACTGAACAGAAAACAGAAAAAAATAGCAGTTAAAAGGTGAACAAAACAGAGCATTTAGCATTTAGCAGTTTAGGAGCCACATATTTTCCTCAGGAGTTGGTGGAGATCAAAACAGAGCTGACAGGAGAGAAAATAGAGGACTCAAATCCAACAGGTGGCCAGAAACACAACTCTGAATAAATGATGCAGTTGCTCCGTGTATCCTAGCTGTGTCAGTACACAAGTGTTTGCCAATGTTTTTTTCTTTCTAAAGTAAAATGTTGCATGTAAATGTTATTAAGTGGCCAGAAAAGCAACTAATGCTGCTTGTTATACTGAACACAAGATGTCTCCTGGATCTCTTCTCAGTGTGTGCCAACTTCTTATCTGGTATGCTCATCCATGGTGACAGCTCTGTATTGGACCTCATGTGTTATTTGTATAAAACCATGTTATTAACCTCCACCTGCATCTTTTAATATTTTATCAAGGTCAGCAGAATGATGTTGTATCCGATGTATGTCCATGTTTTAATGCAGGGTAAACATAAAATTTGTGTTCATGTACAAAGACCTTATAGACTTAATTTTGTCAGTTTTAAGGACAAGCCATGAAACTGTGGTGCTATCTGTATGGTTTCAGTGTTTCTGTTTGTTTTGCATGGCTTGTGCTTCTTGTTCTTGTTTTGACACTGTTGTTGCCTTTATCAGATCTTGTTATCATCACTGTGTACATTGTTATCACTTCATAGGTTTCAAAATATCTCACTTAGGCACTGCAGATCAAACTCAACCAGCTGGCAAACACCGGCACATTTACAAAAACATTGATTCATGTTTATTGTCCTTTATGAATTTATAATTCTTTGCCTGACATCTGTTTAAGCTGCATACTGAGCAAAAAGATCCTGCCGCTGAGTCCAGATATAATTTTGGTCCAAATGAGAGCACAGAGGAACTTCAAGTTTCAAGAGCCTTCAAGTGTCAGAGGTGGGAATGAAATGTTTTGCAAGTCAAAGTACATCTTAAGTCTTTGCACTCAAGTTCTGTGTCAAGTCCAAAGTCGTGATTAATAATGCCCAAGTTCTTAAGTCCTGAACTTTGATTTTCAAGTCTTTTTCAAGTCATGATGCTTTTACAGAGTGAGTACTTTACTTTTCAGTGATTCTTCTTAACCTGATGATTGGTTTAATGCGTTTCACAGCAGTTTTTTTGAATATTTAATTAAGGATCAGTAAAAAAAAAAACCATCCAGTGCATCACACATTAAGCTACTGACAACAACTAAATATCTTTATGTGTCCAGCAGTACATTTAAGCTCACTGTTACCGTTGGGAGAGGATCAATAGTGTTACAGTATCACTCTCTCTGCCTCTCTCTCACATGCACTCACAAACACACACACACACACTCACACACACACTCACAGACACACACACCCACTAGGGAATAATGGACTGTAATCAATAATTCTATAGTGCTAACAGAAAGCTTCCACAGCAGTTTAAAGGCTTATTGCACACATGGACACACACACACACTTAACACACACTCACCGAATCACTGAACACTCGACAGCAGAGCTGTGAGCCAAATATCGAATATTTCAAACACATTCATGGCACCTGAACTAATTTGAAAACTGTTAAATGAAATATCAATCATGCTGGTTCCCTCCACAGGAATTTCTCATACTGGTTTTGTATTCATGTGACACAGTAGGACAACATGTGCTGTTACTGTTACAGTGATGCCAAACTTGCAGTTCAAACATTTTCTAATCAAAGGGTAAAATATTTGCTGGTATAAATGAGCATCAGGATTCTCTGAGTCTTGCGTTTGGAGTCTGCTCATCTGGTTCAGGCCTCTGATTTGCTGCTATTTGCTGTTTAAGCTGCAGAACACATCCAATAACTCATCTTACCAGAACAAATACAGCGATGATAAGGTGCTGTAATCAGCAAGTCATTGTCTTCCTCAATCCCTCCTTACTCTCCCCTGCCTCATCTCCTCCACCACCCCTTCCCCCCTCCATCTCTCATCATCAGTCTCCCCTTTTTCTCTCTCGCATCCCTCTCTTCCTCCCCCTCAGTCAGTATTGAGTTTGAATTTTTCTTCCAACAAACTCTCGCTGGAATAAATATGAGAGGAGTGAAAACTAAATGGTAAGGAGGCGATAACGGAGAATCCATGGATGTGTGGGTGAAACAAAGTGAAAGAAAGCACTCACGGCCATGAATGTACTTACTCTCTTTCTCACCCTCCATAACAAAGTGTTGAAAGTAAAGTATATTTTAATTCTGTCCCTGTCTCCCCTGTCTCCCTTGCTTTCTCCTTCTCGGTGCCATATGCTCAAAGCTCCATCTCGGGCTCATTTGGAGTGTTACACACACACACACACACACACGCAAACACACACACACACAAACACACACATACACAGACGCACATGCCAGCTCTATCAAAGCACAAGAACAGCTGGCTTGCTCGATATGGATGACTACTCGCCTGTCAACCAGTTTCACACAGCACACGCACACTTGCATGGTGTACACAGACACACACACATCATCAAGCCCCGTGTTTCTTGCTGTTTTGAAAATGAAAGTGAGTGAAAGATAGAGACAAGAAGAGAGAGAGACAGCAGGTTGAAGCATTAAATGAGTGAGTCAGTCAGTGAGTGAGAGATGCGGGGAGGAGTTTGCTCGTGTCAGATTCTTTTAACATAAAAATTTGTTAAATGTGTGAATATTCATGATGAAATCGTTTGACAAAAATAATAAATTGCGGACATGCACTTACACCAGTGAGGATAAATAAAACGAAACAAACATCAAAAGCACAGACAGTATGTGTCACTGTTAAACAACTCAAGCAAATGTTAATGAATACATTTGAGATCCTATTTTTGACAGCCAGGTGTGATCTGCACTTTCATTATGATGTTAGTGCCTTTGAGGAAGCTTCAGCATTTTCAACCAAAAGTAGCTCTATGCTCAGTCATTTAAATGCCTGAGAAAAATGTTATTAGAATAGATTTTTATTAGTGCATGACAATACACATGATTACAGGCTAACCTGTGTAACTTCTTGTATTTAATGTTAAAGTTTTTTTGTTTTTGTTTTTTTTTTGTTAAACACAAACACTTTTGGGTTGGTATCTCCGTCCAGGAAGAAGACTTATCAATCAGCTATTCTTCTCCAGAATTTGTGTCTCTTTTGCTCAAAAACTATTTAAAATAACACTGTAAATAAATAAAAATCACTCTATTTTAATTAGTTTTAAGCAATTAATACTGTGATTGATATATTAACCAATCTCAAATGAAGAGTTAAAGGTGCCTCTATCATTCATATTTACTACTAATGACAGAGGAAAATGACTTGTTCATTATTCATGTCCCAATGACTTGTAAAATTCTCTTTTTAAGTTTTATGCATTTAAAGAGTCTGATTTTAGACTGTTCGATGGTTATTTTACAACACCAGGTTGTGCAATGTAATACATTTGTGGTTCCCTGATGCTATACTTAACCATAAAATTACTTAAAATTTTAAATAATAAACAAGTTACTGAAATTTAAAAAAAACAGCTTTGACATTTAAGTGCTAAGGACAGAATGAGAAATTTTACAGCCTGAAAAAAAAAGACAGTCCTGTAGTCTGGTGGTACAGCAGCAGATACTTCTATAACTCTTTCCTGACAGCAGCAGAGTGAGCAGGTTGTGGCTGCAGTCGGTTCTGTCCTGCCTTCTTGTTTTAACATGCTCTTATGATGAAAAATGATGCATGGAGGGATCATTCCTAAGTGTAAGAGGGTACTTCCCAAGACCATGTGTCGCTCTGTTTTTGGTAGTTTCTATTTGTTCCAGTGTTGTTTGAGAAAACCATACAAAGTAGAAATTTCCATCACATTTTACAAAATTCTTTTTTTCCTTTCCTTTTTTTTTTGCCTGTATATCAAGGATACATCAAGGCAAAGTAAAGCGTCACTGCACTTCTCTCTGAGAGTTGAAACTTTTAAGAGAAAAGAGGGGACAACATTTAATCAAAAGAAAATTATGATGACACACAAGCATCTTCATTTTTACCTCCAGCAAGGACATTATGTTTTGTTTTGTTTGTTTCCAGTTCGCTTATCTTTTTGTCAGCAGCATTACCGAAAAATTTCTCATTAAAACTTAATGGAAAGTTGTAGCATAGGCCAATAAGAATTAAGGGGTGAATACACAAATTATTTACAGCTTTCTTCACCATGGAGCATTGAACCTTGGTGATATAAAATAAACCAGGTCAGAAGGGTTGTTCTCTTACCTCTCCTGCATGGCTGAGACTCAGTTTTGGAAGTTTATTCTTCACGTTCCCAGAGTTTCCTCCGAAGGCCTGACTGTTGTTAAATCCCTCTGTGGCCACTAGAGGGGGTTTAAGCTGGGGAGAATCACTGGGGGCCTGATCCTGGCCATCCATTGGTCGAACATAGGCTGTGGGCTTCTGCTGTACTGCGATTGGCTTCCCTGATAGGCTACCAGGAGGGAAGGTGGGGGTAGTCAGTCCAGACGTGGGAGTGGTAAGACCAGGGGTTGGCGTCGTCAGAACTGATGTGGAAGCCAGAGGGGAGGAGGACATAGACAGGTGAGAACCTGTCTCATTTTCAAATGGGGAGGATTTAAAATGTCCACCATTTTCTGCGTTAGTGGAAGACTTAAAATGGCCACCGTCAATGGTGGAAGATCGAAAATTGCCACCATCTGTACAAGAGAAGGAAAAAGCAAGAAAACCAAAAAGAGAAGTCAAAAAGGAACCAAGCAACACCTGTTATTGTGGAATATTGCTTTGCACTGTGCTGTCAAAATCTAATGAAGGTTGAATGCCAAAATTCCCTCTCCCAGATGGATGGAGGCAGTCACAATCAAAGCAAATTATGTGCTGCTTGGTGGTTTAGAAATCAACTGAAAGATGTGGTTATCATCAGATGCAGATGTTAATTTTCATAAATCCCGCCCAAAAGGTGATAGAGTCTGTTTTGTAGTAAAATTATTCATGAGCACTTATGGCTTTAGCAAATATGAAGATTTTTTCATGAATACCAAAATATAAAAAGTCTCCTTTCTGTTGTGGATGGCAGCTACACAATCAACCACAATCTGAGACAGTTCCACTACTGAATAATCCAAAGTTGTGGAAAAAGCTTTTATTAACTTTCTTTACGACAGTTAGATTGAAAGATTTAAGTTCTATGTCTGCTAAATCTGATGCCATAGTCAACAAATTATTAGCTTAATATGAGGTTCTTGTTGCTTGCCAGCAACTTAGTGGGGAAAAGATGTTCATAGCAGCCTTCTGGTTTAAATTAAATTCAGACTTAAAGACAGTGAGAATTTCAGTTTTTCTGATGTGCTACAGTAAACTAAGCTAACTAGCTCTGGCTTTATATTTAGTGCACAGGTGTTAATGGTGTTTATCTTTTCACACGACTTTCAGAATTTAAAAAAACGTTGTGCCAATCGCTCGTAGCCTTTATGTTTAGGACTCACCTGGGAGAGGGAGGGTTTTCGAGGGATGGGAAGAATGCCTTCTCCGAGAAGAAGAGGAAGATGAAGAGGAGGACGAGGAGGAAGAAGGGCTTGAGTCTCCTTTTAGACCAAGTTCATCTTTCAGTGAGATAAACAGCTCCTCGTGCCTCTGTTCCTCTAATAAAGACATTTTCCCTCTTCCACTCGTGGCTGCTGTGGCCTGCCCCTGTCCGTTCTGTCCTAATCCCAGAGCAAGGCCTGTCCCTTGGGTGCTCTGTCCGTGGCCTGCCCTTGACCAGTCCATGGAGCCTCTGGACTTTTTTGAATTCTGATGTGGGATCGTTGTGGCGCTGGATGATGACGATGTGGCCGAAGGAGGAGGCTGCATTGACGTTGAAGACGAGGAGGATGCATTTCCCATCCTTTTGTCCCCACTGCCCTCTGCTGCTCCTCCTCCTCCTCCTCCTCCACCTGTTCCCCCCCTCAGGGCTTCGGTGAAAAGCTGCGACTCCATGGCGGGTCTCTCTGTAGTTGAGTTGGTAGGGGTCTGCAGGTTGTTACTGCCTTTGGGGATTCCCACCAAGTGGCTCTGGTTAGAATGGCTGGTTAACAGGTCTTTCATCTCTTCATAGGAGCCCAGCGTGTTCTGGACACGACTGGCCAATGCATCACCTTTATTAGTCTGAGAGAAGAAAAAGGGAAAAAGAAAGACAGGAGGGAGGAAGAGAGAGAAGAGTATTAATTAAATCTTCCATTTTTCCATTTCTCAAGGCTTGATGAAAAGCCCTTTATTCATCCAGAGAGGAACAGTGAGAGACGGATATGGTGACCACTGACCAGACATCAGGACGAGATGATTAATTAAACACATGCCACCCTTAAGAGGGTCCAGTCCAGGCTGGAGCAGTAAAATTAATGGGGCAGGAATCATTATTAGCCTGACCCCAGATTCTCAAGCAATCATCGCTTGGAGGACAGTGCGGGCCTTATGATATATGACGGTATAGCACCTTCAGCTGCTACGTGAGATGTTCCTCAGAATAGCTCAAAAGTTCCTTTTGTGTCAGCCACTGACAGCTTCTTTGATGATGAGCTACATGATTTTGATCATTTTGGCATAGTCGACCTGCAGATTTTTATCCAGTTTTCTGACATTTCTTTTCAATCCTGAGCACCAATTTGTGAAGCAAATATTAATAATGAGCCAAGTCTAAACCATACAACATCTACAGCCTGTGATTTAAAATAATTTAAAATGCAGCCTTGTCATTTCGGTGTACAAAGCTATTTCCAGTTTGGTCAATAGATCAGGTATTTGAAATTGAGTATTCTGCTAGTTCACCCTGAGGACAACATGGAGTGGTTGTGTCAAATAAAGCTACAATAGGTTTAAAGGTGGAAACATATGAAGAGAATAAATAAGACCCTTTATTAAACGTTTAAGACAGGGTAAAATTGCCTGTATTAGGAGAGGTTAATGAATTCATGAATAATAAATGATTGTTCATAGGAAGTAGGAGCTTAACTAATCTCAGTTAATATTTCTGTAAAGAGGATCAAGTTACATATGATAATAATGAATAATCCCTACAGTGATTATAGTGAAGCAAATGCAGATCTATGCGAGGCTGTCATGGTCCATTTCCAAACCTCAGTTCCCTTCACAGTGGTCAGAATAATGAAATCACATCTTGTACATCACTTGTTTTCCTATGCAAAACAGCTCCAGTCAATAACCAAATAACACAGTTATAACAGGCAATGATCCATGCAGAGGCCTTACTGCTGAGGAGGGAATGCTGAGCGTCTGTGTTTGTATGTGTGTAAGACACTTCACAGCCTTTCAAATGAACACAACACCACCCTTGCATTTGCTCTAATAGAGGGCAATGTAAGTATCATTTGATGCTAATTGCTATATTGCCAGGCCCTTGTTTAATAATCAAATGGGTTTGATAATAGTTTATTAGTGTCTTGGGACATGCAGCCTGTACATAAGAGACACGATTTTGGCATCAGAAGCATTCTCGTTTCTGTTTGCGGTCTGAAAAGTATTTGACAAATCACAATTGAGCCGGCTTTGGTTGCACTCAAGTAAACAGCTTGTGTGGACAGTGACAAAATGAAGTGCAAGTATGCTAAATGCAATCTCAAAACCAATCAACTGTTGTGTGACAACAGTTAAGCTAAATATCTGCATTCATATGCAATTGTGTGTTTTCAGAGATAAGATTGTCAAAATGTTGAGATACTGTCGAGTGTAAAAGTCAAACTGCTAAGTAAACTGCAAACACAGACCAAAGCATCAAAACAAAGTCTTGGGCTGGTTATCTGTTATGCAGATATCTGCTAGCTGCATCGGAACATTTGCCATCGTCCCCACCAGAGCTCAGAGGCTAAATCAGTGAGTTCGGAAATTTATTAGCCAAGTGAAACTAAAATAGATCGCCATCTTTCTAGTACAAGTCACACAACCATCACGGACATTTATGCTCAAGTAATGTTACACATTAACATGAACGTAATGACAATGTCGGCCATGCTGGTGTTTAGCATGTATGTTATTTACCATGTTCAAAATCTAATTTTGGCATGTTAGCATGACTTCAACCTTTTTAATTTTTTTAATTTATTACAATTCAACCCGAATGTGTCGACCAAATTTCATGGAAATCCATCCTATGGATGTTAATATATGTTACTCAAAGCCACAAATTGACCTCCTGGTGGCGCTACAGTAAAGTCAGTGAGATATTTAGGTCAATAGCATGAATGGTCTAAAAATTATTAATGTATGTACCACACTGTGTGCCAGTTCATTGGGTAGATGTTGAAAAGTGCTTAGTGCTTGTGGCACTAAAGAAAAGTCAATGGCTCACAGAGCCATCAGTGTTATCCTCTGGGAGCATGAATGCTTGTAGAAAATTTTAATGGCATTTCATCCATTTGAGATCATCAGACAGTGGATGGGCTAAAAGCTACTAAAACTGTTAATGAATAATAAAAAAACCCCCCAAAATCAATATTCTGTTTAACAGTTAATTAATAAACTAATTGCTTTAGCTCCACAGTAAAGTCCTATTCATGTTCAATAAATTCCCTGTGGATCTCAAATGATTTAAGTGATCCAGCCCACCCACTCTATAAGATACTCTGCATCTGTATGAGATAATGGAGGGTTGTGTTTCCCTCGGATTTACTGACCACATCTCAAGAATCATCCAGAGGCTGAAACATAATTTCTAATTTACATCTTAAGCACTGTTTCTCGCGCACCAAAGGAGTCTCCTAAATTTACATTTGATATGCTTTTAAAGCTTTTAGGAATACTTTCACCATCGGTTCGTACACAGTTCTCAGCCTTTCAGAGGAAGAAAAGAAAACTTGGAATTATTTAGATGCTGGTTGGTACAGTTGAAATTTGACTTCATGGGGGAAATAACTTTATGAAGGACACACAAATTTTCAATTAAAACACTGAATATCTCAGCAAGTAAAAGATTTCCAGATGAAGCCCCTGTCCTCGTCCTGGCTTTGAGATCATAGATCCTTGTGGTTCTGTGATCCACCAAAAACCTCAGTTAAATCTGTGTGACTGGAAGCAACATTCATCTCTTTGTTCATTTCACTGTATCCGTCATTTTACACTCTAATAAAGCAGAAAAAACATGAAAACACCAAAAAATAAAACAGGGCGAGGAATCAAGTCTTATTTTCAAAAGATTCATATAAGAAAGTAGAGAATTGCTTCAAATAATCTCAACAGATGTAATTTTGGTGTGTACACACACACACACGCACACACACTCATACACACGCACAAACACTACACACCGTGGCAAGCCAAAGTTAGCTGTGAATAAATTAGCCCATCTCTTCTCCATCTCAGGCTCATGAATAAAAGATCTGGTGGCTGAAGAGGAACAGAAAACACATTTACAGAGAGGCAAAATGGAAAACAGAGGAGAAAGAGAGGATGAATACCTATGTGTGTGTATGTGTGTGTGTGTGAATAGATCATCCCAAATAGCTGCTAACAGCATAACGCGCTTTAACAGGATTAGAAGAGGGATTAGCTAATAGCTGACAGAGAGTATGAATACTGGAGAGAGGAAGAGGGAAAGACAGAGAACGAGAGTGACGGAAGGACACATGACAGATAAACAGGTATACAGAGAGACTGATGGTAGAAAAAAATGAAGAAGAGAGAGACCGCCAATGGTAAAAGTTCAACAAATCCTTTGATATAATACAAAAGTGCCGATATAGATCTGTAAAGGGGCAGTTCAGTAAGTACAGTCAGCACTTAAAAACAGAAAAGGTGCAGAGAGGTTGTGGAGAATGTGGTAAATCCACTGAACTGGGGAAAGTAAAGCAACACCCTTAAAAAAAAAAAAAACAAACAAAAAAAAAAAACTGTTAGTGTGGCAAATAAATCAGCAGAAGAAAGTGGCAAGGTGTGCCAAAGCAGTTTTTCAAGTTTAGCGGCAGTGAGAGATAAACTGGGGGAGTCTATCGAGGGAAAAGATTAGTTGGAAAGAGCTGGAATATGAAACAAGCAAACTGTTATCCCCCGTGAGTGATGCAGTCACCCCTCTGGGCCAGCCACTCACAAGACGTATCATTGCTCCAAGTTTTATCGGACTTATTTGAACCATCAGTTACAGTTCCCTTGTTAAGTTAATCACTTTAATTAATTAAGATTTTTCCTCTGCACAGCGTGCTTCAGTCAGGTGCTGGCATGTGATAAAATTCAAATTGAGATCTTTAATTACAATTTAGGCATATTTGGGTGTACCAAGCTAATTGTTAGTGATCTTAATTAACAAGTAATTACATTACTTATATACTAAGAATAAACTCTATGTCATGTGATAACATTATATGGATAAAATCACTTTGTGTAATGTGAGAGCCATCAGTTGTAGTTATGGATATACGGAGAGTTGTCACACAGCTCTGCAGTTCCCCTCTGCTTCACAAAACATCAGAGCATCTTTCAGCCCATTGTGTTGGTTTCCTGGCCTGAAAATTCACTGTGATAGTTCACTCTCACCAGTTTCACTTCATTTTAAATGCTTGCATCCATTTTCTGTGGAAAAGCTCTGATAAACAAGCTATACCCTTCCTGCCCTGCACCAAACAAAACACAAAGTTAGCGACTAGCTGCTGAACCATCCAACATGAAAAAAGGGGACACTCGCTACAACTGGCAAAACATCAAAGCCGAGGGTCCATCTTTGGTGAAGGAAGCTCCTGCCTCGACCAAAAGCTAAGACATGTTTGGTGGCTAAAAGGGACTACAAAGAAATAAACTTATTTCAGTGTATGTTACATCCTGCATTGCTCTCATACAGCATCTGCAGGTGCAGGTGATGGCTACTTGCCTGCATTTGCACATGTATGATCATGCTCTTAAGCTGCTAAAAAGCCACATCTTTAACCCCCTCCGCAACAGGACACAAGGCAGTGCAAGAAAGAGTGAGTTACATTGATCTGGTGGCCTGAAACATGACACTAAATGAATGTTAATAGTGCTTTGTATCTGCTGAGTGCGTGAATAAGCTAGCTCTCCAATGCCTTCACCACATCAGCTGTACAGGATGTTGATACTCTGTTTAAAGCTTCTTTTAACTGGTAAAGTGTGAAAGTGAGATGAATAACTAAACCTCAATGTTTTTTTAATGGCTGTCAATTAGTTCAAGGCATCAAGTTATTGAAAAGGATCAAATACTGAAAGGTGGCCTTTAATTAAACACTCTGTCAGATTTTTTGATTTCTTAACTTATTTTTCTACAGTAACCTTTTTCTGTATACTTCTTAAAATACTAAAGCAATCCATACTTGGCCATGTTTCATTAAACATAGGTGTAAAATCATTTACACTTAACAATGTTAACTCAAGGTTCACCTCCTCATAGCAGATTATGGTTTGAATGATATAACATTTAAAGATTTAGATTTAAGAGCAGATTTTTTTGAGACTTGAGTAAAAAGGTTTTGTATATTTAAAAAAACTGGTATGGGAGCGGAATAAATTTTAGCAAGCCTTAATTTAATGTTTATATAGCTTTTAATCACGCAAACATATGAAATATATCATCTGTGCTTTAACTGTAACCACCTCTCATCTAACTGATGTGTATTCCAGATAAACCACATCTGAAACACAGTATTTGCTTTTGCTGTAGTTGCAAAAATGCTAAGATAAAAAGTATGAAAGTAGTAAATAAACAAGATTCCCATTTTGGCTCCAATTACTGTAATAATTTATGCCACTTAAAGCAGAGGCTAAAATGCAGCATCCTCTCGGGATTCATCTAAATAGTAACACTGGTGCCTGAAATATTACCCTTCACACAGCCGAGTCCAGTCATTCTTGGTCTCTCCTCACACACACACACACACACACACAACACCTTGACCTCATCTCAGCACCATTAATTAGTTAGAAACAATTAGTTGGAGTGTGGAGGCACCTAGGATAAGATTCATTATCAGAACACCCTCTCATGTGCTGCCATCACCCCTGAACCTCGAGCAGCGTCGCAGTGAGAAGCTCCCGTGTCCACCGCGTTCACACACAGCAGCAGCTCAACACATTCTGTCAAGATTCAAAGCCAGTCTGTCTCAAGGTCGATACACTCGGCGGCATAACCAAGTGTTGAAGTGCCTGGCGGTGGCAAATGAGAGTTAACAAACCAAAATCAATTTTATACACAGGGGCAGAAGAGTGGCCATGGACTTCATGCATGGCTGGCTCACTTCAGCTGAAGCAAGAAGAAAATGATGGCATCTCAAGTGCCGTGGATTAGAACAGACACAAACTTTATGCTTGAGGATATTACACAATTGGTCTCAGGGGGCAGAGCACGAGGAAAAACTGGTTACATTAGCCTATAATGATCCTTTAACCATCATCGGCTTTATCATCCACAAAAACAGCAGTGAAATGCATTACGGTACAAAAAGTTTGGATAATTATTGGTTAGCTATAACAGTTCCATTCAATTGATTGCTTGTCTAGGGCAAAATTGTCTCATATGAGCCCGAATCACATAGTGGGGCTGTTTTAGAGGAGAGTGGCCCATCCTCACTGATTAAGACGTCGTAAATTCACTCCATTTTCCCAAATGAAACTCTGGAGTCAGGTATGTCCATTCTCCTCACACAGAGATCAATTAAAACTTCATAGCGAAATATAAAACTGTCTCCTAAACAGCAATGAGAGAGTACTCAGTTTGGAGAAAGTAGCACTCAGTGTCAAAAAATCACAGCTCAGTCAGGTTGTAAAGTTGAGTGTGTGCTGCTTATTTGCTTTCTTTATGAGTTAGATGAGGAGATCACTGTGTTGTTGCATATGGTGTCGTAGCTTGGAGGCAAATAATCTATTTTGAATCCTATTCGGACTGGATTAATATTACAGAGGGAGGTGGGGAATGGAATATTCACTATGCTCCTCTGAAATTCAAATCTTTGTTTTGAGGGCATTTTAACTGGGAACTATAGGATATGGTTTGTAATTGACGTGCACATTTGGAAAAGTAAAATCAAGAGCCAGAGGGGGAAACGTAGGATGCAGATACAGCGTGAGGGGAATTTTGAGTAAAATATCATAATCTTTCTCTGAGTCATAACTCAGTCAACTCTTAACACACAGACATAAAACAAATAATGTGATCTTAGGTGACTTCCACTTTATCACTGCAGATCTTGACTAAGAATATTCATGTCTTTTAAATGTGCAAAATGAAATTTGAGCAGCAAGAGGTCTCTTAAGCAAAATAATAAAAAGCCAGCCATATTTTGATGGCATCGTGAAATAGAGTGGATTATGGGTTGATTTATTTCACTGTTCAACAGCCACTATTACTGATGAAAATCAATATGACTGAGTCTGACAGGAATTTTAAAAGATGAGGTAATGTACTAAAGTTTTATTCATGTTACGTTTGGTCACGTTTGCTGACTTCATCTTTACTCTGACTGGTGTTGCAAGGAGTTAGCGACAGGCTACAAACTGAAATACAGCATTATTTGAATAAAATTACACATTTCTCTGGTATTAATAGTGTTGGAATTATTATGGATGATGTACGTACATAACCCTACAAAGTAAATCAAAGATATGGTCGTTTTTAGACATATCCAAAGGAAATAAGCCATGGTCCAATGGACTTCAAAATTAAGTGACATTAACAGCTAATAGGCTACAGCTAATAATAGCATGTGTCAAGCAAGTCAGCATGATAGTTAAAAAAATATACCTTTTAAAGTTGAACATTTAATGTTTGATTTTTTTTTTTATCCAATTCATACATGCACATCAAATTGTCAACTTGTAAGTTTAGGCAAAGTTAAAAACTATAAATATTTTGTGAAAAACGTTGAGTCTTTATTTTAAGCTAGGCTAATCACCTCCTAGCTCACTTAATGCACAGATGTGAGCAGTATCAGTCCTCTCATCGTAACCTCATAGAGAACAAGTGTATATCCAAAAATGCTGAGCTTTGTGTTCATCATTTACTTTCCATTAATCAATCACCATTCTTACTTTATAAGGTTCTCCAAACAGGTTGAATCCAGTCGAGAACAGATCTTCATCCTGTTGCACCTCCTGGTTTCTCCTCTCCCACTCTCTCCTCTTCAGGGCGCTGCGCTCTGACTCCAGATGACTGCAAGGACACAAAGGCAAAAGCTTGTTAGCATCCCCCCACTGAGGCAGACACATTGCCTGGTACCAATGAGACCTGCTGGTTTCTAATGAGTATTGCTAACAAGTCATCTTTGGATCTGCAAAGAGCATTTGCTGAAATTCTCCTTCCTGCAGTGTGATTAGAGGAGCTGAGTAGCTGGTGAAGGAAAATCACAGGGTAAATCCTGTCATTTTACTGTCTGAAAATGACTCAAATTCCACTTAACACATCAGCAAATAAGAAAGAGGAAGAGAGAAAAATTAAATCAAGGTTTAAGTTTCAAAGTGGCAGCGTGAAATGATGGTTTCTGCCAAACAAGGATTCAATAGAAGATAAGAAATTAGCATAAAGATATCTGGACTAATTAATAAAGCTAAAGTTGTTTACGATTACAAACAATATTTAGATTTATCAGAGCTATCTCTCTTACATGTCACTGTATCTGGTAAGGTTCCTATTTCAGTCACTGTACTTCACTTTCAACACATGCCATCTGCCACTGCAACCAAAATCTGGATAATCCCTTCTCTATTACACACATAAATGGTCACCAAAGTATTTGGACGGACAGTTTGGAAAAAAATATGGAACATTTTCTGCGTCCACGAATCAGCTCAGCACAAAGGATATAGTTATTTTTACTCTTGACTTCTGAATGAATTTTAGTAGTGTTTAAAACTTGATTTGCAAAGGCTGCTTGATCTTCAAACTGCCATAAAATGCCTATCCCATGCCACTGTTGACCCTGATGTGATCCAGAGCTTTCTAAAAGCCATCACCCAGAGCTTTGCTGTGCCTTGCATCTGTATTTGCAGGAAACAATTTGATTTAGAAAGGATATCTTTGCTTTTGTGAAAACAGGATCAGCCAAGGTTATTATGGGCTGCTTCAAATCCCTCAAATAGGTTGTTTTATTTGAGGTTATTCTTCCAGTTTGCCACAAAGGGTCTGATATCTGTCCATATACTTGATACCACTTGGCACCATTTAGCATTTGGCCAGAGCCAAGAAGTGATTAGACTAGCTTACTACAAAGACTGAGAGGTTATGGCAGCTAGCCTGGCTTTTACTAAAGTTTGAAGTATGCCTAAATGCAATCTAAAAAGCTGCAACATGCTGAATCTCATTTTTGGACACAAATATAAACTTAAACATGACAATTTGTGGTTTTAAAGGGAGTTATGGGGTGTAAGTATCCTATCTCATGCCAAAAAAGTTTTTTCATCTGCCATCATGGGTTAAGTAAAGCTCGTGATTTGGGTTAAAATAAGTTTTTAAAGGTCCTGTGTGTAGAATTTGGTGGAATATAGCAGTGAAGTTGCAGACTAGACTCCTGTAAATGACTTTTCACTCATCCTTCCCTTCTAGGCATACAGGAAAACTCACAAAAAAATGATAAAAGCCCTCTTAAGAGCCAGAGTGTATGATTTGTCAATTCTGTGCTACTGTAGAAACATGTGAGACTCTGCAGAGGAGTTGAACACAGTACTGACAATAAACTGTCTGTACTTACCATATTGGCCAGAGTTCAAAAAGGCAAACCTTTTAAAGTTCTTTCTATTTATAATAAGAATCAATATGATGTAACATATGCCATTAGCTGAGTACTTTCACTAATGAGTGCATTCATTTTTAACTCAGGTGGGCCCAGTGGGAATTGAAGTCCTAATCGAGGCAATGTTTATGACAAGCTGTACCCGCTGAACCATTACGCAAAGGACAGATGCATTTATGTCCTGTCACAGTGTCATTGGATAGATCCTAATAAAATTTGTTTTTAATCTTTCAACATCCCTGCATTGCTGCTGTGAACTGTTTTTCTGTCTTGAAAGCCAGAATTATTGTTTGTGTATACGACTGAGGAGTGTTTTTGTGGCATTTAAAATGCGACAGCTGACAGTAAACAATGATAAGGGTGATTGGCAGCAAGGGAGAGTGGTCTGTGGAGAATTGAGAAGGTGGTGAAACCCAGGTTTTTGGAACATTTTCCTTACGTAACCATGTATTTTTAGTAAAAACCCCTTTTACCGATTCACCCTGCCCTCCTAAACTTTTTTCAGTCACCATCCTCCTCTGAGAAATCTACAAGCTGGCAGCCAAACTCGCATCTCAGAAGTACAAAGTAATGTGTGTGCATATGCGAGTGTGAGTGTGTGCAAGTTATGCATGAGGCTGTGGCCTGCTGACCCCGGAAAGGGCATCCTGTTTAACCACATCCACTGCCCAGAGATGAGACGGGCCGGCTAATTAGTGATCAACACAATTAAGAGAGACTTTCTCTTTTCCTTTACCAGACCTCGACTTCAACATTTAATCTGTCAGCAAGATGTGAGTGGGAGGGAGAAAGAGCGGAGAGGCAATAAGAGGAAAGAGAGAGAGAGAGGGAAAAAAAATCACAGGGACCCATGGGAGGGAAAAAAAGACCCAGTTTCAGGGCAACAGACAGTTTCTTAAAAAGGAAAGAAAAATAACAGAATGATGAAAGGCGGAGTGGAGGGATGGGTAGAGGAAGGTAGAATAGGAAGAAGGGAGGAGCAAAAAGCAGGAAGAACAGTGGGAATACCAGACAAAAAGATTGACAGGTTAGGTGTTTGTGCGTGTATGTGGGTGTGTGTGTTATGTGTGTGTTACAGCAGTATACATAGATGTGATCATTGTGTGCACTGGGACTGCTGGTTGACATGTGCATTGTCTGTCAGTGCAGAAAGATAACTGACAGAACTGTCACTACGACAAACACACGCGCATGTGTAAAGTATACACACACACACACACACACACACACACACACCAACACATACACACACAGCGCTGCAGTCCCATGCCACAGATCACTGTCTCTGCCTCCGTCTGTCACACGCTAGACATCCACACGGAGGGAATCAGGTCAGACGAGGTAATTAACACATCCAGGTTTTATTTCCCATCATGTAGCAGGAACAGAGAACGACACAACCTGTCAAACACAGCCCAGATTGGCCAATCAGCCTTTTTTACACTTTGCTGAGCTGACTTCTTTTTTTTACTTCTTTAATTTATAGGTGATTCTGAATTTGAACCACAGTGCTGTGGTCAATCAGGTGCGGACACAGTGAAACTAAATTGCTGCAGGGTTTTAACAGAGAAGTCAACTGGTCAACCGTCAAAAACACTCGCCAACACTGTGCAGTTGCAGTCTAATCATTCACCTGTGGTTTTTGCATAATAAAGCATGGCAATGCATCTATACGCACATGTGTAGGTGGGAGATAAAGTTGTTGGTTATCAGTTATAGTTGTCATTCGTGAACTCAACGCCGTGCAGAGTGAGGCTCTGAAGCAGCAGACATGCAGAGGGAGCACGGATCTGCTTGTTTGAACAATCATTTTCTATGTTATGCCAAGTTAAACAAACAGAATTTTTGGTATTTAGAAAAGACTCCCATTATCCCCGAAAGAAAGCAATCAGGTTGTATCTGCAATCAAACAGTATTTCTAGCTCAGACAAGCATGCTGGGGGTTTAGTCCAATCAGATTGCGGTTCATTTGTAATCAGCCCCTCTGAGACAGTTAAGAATTCTGTTATTTCACTGACCCCCAGATTGATCCTGTTTACATCGGGTAACAATTTGCTGATTGTATTTAAGTTATTTTTTGATGAGAACTGATTGATTGATTGTTAACACAGAGTCAAATGAGTGCAATTTAATTTCATGTTGAAATGCACAAAAACCCTAAAACAATTAATCAGAATCATTTTGTTAGCAAAAGGATGACATTTAGGCTTTTGGAATTTTGCAGCTATTTTAGTGCTCAGGTATTGTTTCAGCAAAAGCCTACAGATGACAACCTGGAATGATGTCACAGAGGAAAACTCAGTGATGGTGGGATTTGAACATGTTTACCTACCTGAAATTTCACCTCAAAGCAAAGTCCCTTTAACTAGATTCAGGCCCGTTTGTCTAAGAAGACGTAAATAGACCTCTGATAAAACAATGATAAAATACCCATCAGTGTGTGAACATGTTTAATCCTCTGTGATTTTCAGAAGTGCAGAACAGCCTTTGCTAATGTCATTCATCATTGTAGGTGTTTTTCCTGGCAACCAATGTATTCAAACATGATACTGAGACTAAAACCAGCCAGCCCATTCAGACCTCAGTACTTTGAAACTACAAGAAATTTGCTTATGTTGTGCCAAATTTGTCTTTTTATTTGCTATGAAAACATCACAATTAGCATGCAATTCAAGTCTTTTATTTATTCCCTGAAGTTTAAACAAATCACTAATAATAATTACTGCTCTGCTCTCTGTCCATGGTGCTGAAATATGTGGACTTAAGCATGTACTTAATACAGGAAACTTCAATTAATATCCAATTAATATCCTTGCTTCAATCACTAAATGCAATGGGGCTATTTGGAACCTGCCTCTAATTTCTTTGTCCCAAAACAACTGCCCAGGGAAATAAAGACTGCAAAAACAAATACAAATTGTTCATTAAATCAAATTAGAGTGAATATTGCCTGTATTAAAATGATGCTAAAATACAGATCAATTACACATAATTTGATCTCAAAGAACATTCATTCTAATGCTAACCTCACTGAGAGAGAGAGAGAGAGAGAGAGAGAGAGAGAGAGAGAGAGAGAGACTGGGAGGAAAGGATATAGGATGAAGTTTCACTCAGTTTTACATGTGTTGCTACTAATAGATTGCTGTAATACTCAGGATCACTTTTAAGTGGAAGCTAGACTCTCCAAGTTAAATACAAACAGTATGACTATATGTGTTTGTTGATGAAAAAAGAAAAGTATTTGTGTTTTGTAATAAAGTTTGTAGGCTATAAAGGACTTTGACATGCAGCTTGTCTCTTCGCTACATTAGCTGTCAAATGTCAGTCAGCTTCTATGATGGGACACATTATTTATCAGCTTGAGGCATCTACAAATATGACCAAAAGCTGTTTCATCCATGTTAGAAAAATAGAAAAACTACGCATGATAGATGCAGCATCACCACAGTTAATGGAAGGAAATTTCAGTTTCACTTCAAACTCTAAATATTAAAATGCATCTATGTCTTGATCTCCACCTTCTCATTCAGTTTTTGATGATATGACATGATGTTAGATCAGAGGTGGCAGCTGGGTTTGATAGTTTGCCTGCACTGTTGGTATATTATAGTAAAACACACACTTTAAAGAAAAAGACAGAAAGAGGCAGATAGATGATGACGGACAGACGGATGGACAGATGGATGGATTGGTGGGAATTAATAGCAGTGGTGATATCAGCAGTGGGCATACTGTCGATGTTGATATTTTCTGTGAATGAAAATGTAGCGATGGCAGCTTTCTTTCCTAACACTCTGCTTTCTTTCTATGTGTGTTAATGTGTGTGAGAGTGTTGTGTGTGTGTGTGTGTCCTGAAGTAATGCTGATAGCCAGAGTAAGCTCTGGGAATTTAATCTCAGCAGAGCTATGCTGTGCTCCCCTGATAACACACACACACGCACGCACACACACACACTCCCTCTCTGACACACACACACACACACGCAGACACACACACACACACATACATCTCTAACGCAGCCTCATCACTGTCTCATTCACTTTCACTGCACACAACTCAGTAATAATAATTCTTCTTTACAACAACTGCTTCTCAGGTTCCCATTAGCAAGGCACTGAACCTGGAACACAGCACATGGGCTCTGTGGTGGGATGGCATGTGGGTTTTTGAACATGACAACACACCCGCTCAAAGCACATTGAAAGCGTGTGAGTTCTGTGACACACATTTGTCACTTTGCCCACCCTCTGCTCCCTGTGATTACTTTTTGTTTACCGACACAAAGCTGAGGCTGAAGGTGTGTATCTCTGCACAGAGGGACAACTTTGAAGGGGATGGTGGCCAGATTTAAATAAGGTAGAGTTTTTGCTTTTTATGGGAACAGTCTCTAAACTTTTTGATTGTATTTCGGACAGAAACTTGCAGAAATAATGATATTTGGTATCATTTTAAATTTTTGGGGGGCTGGAGATGATTCCAGCAGGAACTGAGCTGACTCAAAGAGAGAAACAACCTTTAACGCACACATTCACACCTCAAACAATTTAACCTGCATGTCTTTGGACCAAACACATAACCTAGAACTGTTCCATGTAATGCCAGTGAAAACTGAGAGCTGTTTCCAGCAGAGCAGGCAGCAGCCAGATGTTGGAGCTGGTCAGTGGATCGAGAAGACCATGCTGCAGTTTCTGTGTTCTGTCGTCAGTAGGCGGCAGTCTGTGTTAGTCATCAAGAGAGCTTCTGGGGCTGCTTCACTGAAATTCAACTGGAGCCTGACTTTGTGGACTCATGCTGCATTTTTGTCCTATGGGAATAACCGTCAGAGCAGTTCGAGGCACTCACTTGGAAACATATTTGAACTTATTTGAAGCCACAGAGTCATTTCAAGCAAAGCTTTCTCCACATTTGGGTCATTCGCAATAAACTTTTCCACTCTGAATACACAGATTACTGTGGCATTTTCAAATTCAGAGTTTAGATCAAAGCCTGGGGTTTCAATCAGTGAATTCAACATCAATTTCTTACATGTAATGATGTTTTTTAAATAACACAAATAGGAGTTAAGCTAAAAAGGTACAAGCAGCCGGTGCACATGCTAACTGGAAGTTTTTATGAACTAAGCACACTGTCCCAATATACCATTTTTCTCAGCAGAAAAAGCAGAGGTACTTCTAACAGCCTGAGCCAGCATGTAAGCTAAGATCAGTTTGGAGGTCATGTTTGGCAAACTCTTTAAATTGGCCCAAAGGGGCAGCAAACTTATTTTACAGGCCATACAGGTTTCAATTTTTCCAATGTTGTCTAGTTTTGTCATTTGAAATGATTATCCGTAAAGTTCTCCGTTTGGTAAATCCAACCCTTTAAAATTTTTTGTAGTGTTCAGGCTGCTTGAGAAGGCCTTCTCTCCATTTCACACAAAGGTTTTTATTATCTCATTTAACTGTTTAAAAAGTCCTTTGGTACTCTTGACTGAAATGATCACCATGATTAAACTGAACAGCTTGCTATTTTAATAATGTCTTACTTTACCCACAACTTAAACTTGTAATTTCCATCAAATTAAAATTGTTTTAATTTTTGACATGTTGATGAGCTGTCAATTTGCTTTACTTTGGTTTAGATCTTCTCAAAGTTCTATACCCCAAGAAATAACATCCAAGTGACAAGTTCTCAACACTGGCATTATCTCATACTTTCACAAATTTATATTTCCACATCTTATTTTGTCAATAATCTTAGTAAATACCACATGGTGCACCTTACCACATGTTCATGTATATCAAGGATTTAGCATCCCATAAATAATGGAAGCAAATGAAGACATGTAGTATAGCAAGAGCTGAGGCAGAACACACAGTTACATTTGTTTAAGGTGATCACCATCAGCTGCTTCATTCATGCTTCATGCACAATCACTGGCTCATTCTTAGCTGTGTGGCTACCAGCTGACTTGTTCCTTCATAATATAATACATAATCATATTCATATCCAGGTGTACAAGCTTTCATCAGAACTGGGCACTGTTCACCATTTCTTCACTGTTTTGTTCATGCATCGCTGCTTTCTGCCACTTCTTCTACCACCCTAACTTTGTTCTCATGTCGTGTTTTTGGCATTATTGATTCAGGTAATTCTAGCGCCTGTAATAAAGAAAAATAACAAACAAACAAAAAATCAAAACATCAACATCAACACGTTCAAAGCGGTGTGCATTATTCTTGAGAAAACAGTTCAAGTTCTAAACTGCACAGAAAAACAATGAATTTCTGAAAACAAAACATATTTTATAATAAATAATTTGCATCTTGTGAGTCAAATAAATTATAATCTTATGACAAGATCTCTTTAAGTCCTGATTTTTTTGGGGGGAGGGGGTTTCAGAAAGTCTCTCTGTCAAACAGAACTGTCTAACATGATGGCTCAAATGATGGGAGAGCGTCTTCATTTTACTTCAAAGTGTCATCCACGCTTTAATTAGTGACGCCTCTGCCAATAATGTAGCCATTACGACAATTTGCTTTTAAAACAAATCATTTTATTAATCAACTTCTTCAAAAAATGAAACACTGCAGATTATTTGGCTCAAGTGGTGTGATAATAAGCCCTTCATATTTTCAATCTTTGTATTTTATTTAACCTGCATTTAACCAGGCAGTTTAATTAGGAATGAGAGCTTGAATGCATTTGTGGTGTGTGACAGAGAGAGAGAGAGAGAGAGAGAGAGAGCAAGGGGATGAGGGGGTAGAGCGAGTGTTTGGAATGACAAGGAGAAGTGAGGGGGATAATGAGAGGAGGAGGAAGAGGAGGAGAGGGGGAAGGAGAGAGGAATAGCTGTCAGGCAGCAGACAAAAGCTTTGTTTGAAGTGTCAGTTCAACGACGCATTTTGTGCGTGTTTGTGTGTGTTTTCTGGTTTGTGTGCTCATTCAGACGGCATTAGACATCAGAGAAATATCAGCAGGCATTCCTGGAGAGACAGAGGAGAAGAAGAAGATGCAGAATGCCATCAATATGAAAATACGCAGCTTTTAGGTTCCTGTATGGGGATGGTAAAAAGGAGGATATCAGAAATCACGGCTTTCTGTCTTTGTGTGTGTGTGTTTGACATGAGAGCAGGTATTATAATGAGACACAGCCTTCAAACACATTGTTATTTCCAGCTTTGTTTTAATGCACATCACACACACCCGTGCATTTGACACTGATGGATAGATAAATAGACCGAGAGCGAGGACAGAGCGAGGACTGTGCAGCTTTGTGTTTTCTTGTGTGTGTATGTGTGTGTGTTTGTGTGTGTCACATCATACTGCAGGAGAGCTAACAATGACACACAAATAGAAAGGAATCACACAAGATGTGAAGGAGTTCTCTCATTTACATCCGTACATATTCTCTTAGTGTTTGTTTCCTGACTTTTGTTTGTACTTAGAAACACCATGATATCAAATAGGCTCAATATGAAAAATGTTTTCTAATCCTTTTCTTTCAGAAACTGCACAAAAACATCAGGAGTTGAGAGTGAGCATTATACGAAGGAAAGCTGTGTGAAGTCCTCACAGGGTCATACCAATGGTTTTGTAAAATTATAAAATTTTATCACAAATCTAATCTACTTTACATCACAACTAACAATTTGACCAACTATGCTGTAACTTTGGATACATGATGGATGATTGATAAGTTAATGGCCTGTGGTAGAAAGAGGATTTTACAAAACTTAGCATAATTATTTTTCCAACATTTACCACTTTACAGGACTGCAGGAGTGGAGCATCCCCTCTTCATCACGGTCAAAATGGCGATCATGAGCTCTTTTAAGGAAGAGGATGCAACGTTAGTCTGATGGCTTCAATTAGGTGAATAGGGCAGCTGTTGGATGACTTCATCTGCTTTACTGGATAACTGCATAAAGGCAGATGTTTTTCCATACTCTCAGACAAAGATAATATTTACATTTTTTCAATTACCAAAAAAAAAAGATTTACCACAAATATAAAAAACTTCAAACCTTCTGCATAACCAGTCAAAGGGTTGAAGTGCATGTGCATGTAATGAGAGATGTATAACTCCTCTCCTTCTACTTTAGGCCAAAAACACATTAATTGCCCCTCAGTGATTGTACTCTGTTTCAAACAGACACTGACTTTAATTTATTTACGTAACATATGAAAGGCAATTTAAGAAACTGTGTAAGTTGTGCAATCCATTAAAATTTTCAGAGTGATTACATGGTGAATTTTAGAGACTTATAGACTCGAGGCAGAGATGTAAGTGAGTGTGAATTGGCCCAGCAAAGACTTGTCAAACGCAAGTTTTAATTTAAGAGATAAATTTGTACTGGAGTTCCTACTAAGTTAGGAGATTAGCTTCTTTTGACTAATGTTCATTTCAGTTTGGAACAATATTAGCTGTGAAATGAAAGATATTTTAAATAAATTTTTTGCAGCCTTAAAAATGTATTTCTAAACCTTTTTTTAAGCCCAGTGTCTTCCAGTAGTTTTGTATGTAGCCTGAGAGGCAAGACCCAGGGCAAAAAAAAGGCAGCTTCTCCTTAGGCACGCTGCTTTTGAGCGTCAGTATTAAATGAAGGCAAGTAAGATGAGCATATCAACATTGGAATCAGCTCAGATCTCTGCTCATGAGTATTTTTGTGGCCAGTCAGAAAACAAAGAGAGATATTTCAATAAGAAAATCAACCTTTTCTGTAAGTTATCATTTCCTCTGGGCCTTTGCAACATGGGAAAAGGAGAATAACAATATCTTAACTCAGTGCTAAAAATGTGTGTGAGCATATATTAAATCGTGCCTCTTTCGATTTAGGTACTCTAACATAATGGCTTTGCGGCCCAGTGAAACAAAGGATTAAAGAGAGCGAGAGAAAAAGCAACAGTGAGAGAGAGCAAGAGAGAGAGGGAGAGAGAGAGAGCGAAAGAAAGAGTGAGAGAGCGGGGGGGGCTGCGGGAGGGTTGTTGAAGAGTGTGTGATACAATGAAAACGGGCCACTCAGGCACATTTCTGAGTGCAAACACATTTGAGTAGAATAATTGTCAGGGCAAACATGGACTCTAGTGACTCAAGAGGCCGTTCTCACGCCATCTCATCTCACTCGGGCCGTTAAGTCCCAGAATTCATTGTATAAGTTTGAAATGGCCCCTAACTGCTCTTTTTTACAAGATTAAATTCATGATAGCATTGCCTCTTGTAAGATATCAACAACTTGAAATATTTGGCTTTAACATATATCTGTGTGATGTGTGATGAATATTTTTCACAGTTTTCCAGTGGTAGAAGGCAGGAAGTAGTCTCTTTGAAAAAGTTTGACTCCCTCTCCAAAGACTCTTTTCAGCTCAGTCCAATTGCACATCTGTGATGATGACCTATTCTTCTTTCAGAATACAAGAGGAGCTTTGTCAAAGATGTGTGATAATTCACAGCTAAGGTGTGAAGATTCATACTGTTTTCATTAATAATGGAACATGCACTTCCTTTTATTAATTAGCTGCTGCTGAAAAATGACCAGATGAAATGTAGGAAAGGATTTTCACAAGTCTTGTAGAAAAAAAAAAGCGGTAAGATGGAGTGCAGAGAGGCGTCTTTCAGTATGATTAAGTAACCTAGCTTTACCTCTGGATTACTGCGGTGCTGACATTAAAGGTTCAGTGTGAAGGACTTAAAGGATCTTTTCGTTGAATATGGCAGAAACTGAATGTAAGTGTTTTTTTCATTAGTATGTAATCACCCAAGAAATCACCCCAAAATCCTTCTGTTTTCATTATTTCAGAAGGAGCTTATTATATCCACATAGGGAGTTCACCATATTGCACCGCCATGGTTCTACAGTAGCCCAGAATGGATCAAAACCAAACAATGGCTCTAAAAAGGAGCTTGGGCATTTTTGCATGTTTCCTGTTTAGGTAGCAGTACCTTTATGTAACAGGATGCATTGTGTGTGAGCTTCTCATGCCCACTGATAAAATACAAAGGCAGACAAACTTTATTTTTGAACAGCAGCAGCAGCACTCCCCCTGTCTCCCCAAGATAAAATTGCCTGTTGATCTTCCTTTACAAAAAATGACATCACTGGTGTCAGGAGAGCAGATTTCACAACTGGAGAACTCAGTTTTCCCGGTCAGTCCTGCATGCACTGAAAAATGTATCCCTTTAATTGACTTAATTTACTATAAACACCAATGGAACGACCACATAAAAAGTGATGGATTTTCTCTTAAATTAACAGAAATATAATTTGGATTAAAGGTTGATCAAAAGTTTTTTCAAATGGAACATATTAAAGCCATTTTTTCCTTGTGTCTGATGGTAAAACTGTAGGAGCTGCATACAACACTGGTTTCGAAGTGTATGAATCTGTGAGACCATATACTGCATTTATCCTTTAAAGCTTTTTTTCGCGGTTTACAGAGTAAACAAGCCTGTTTGCATCCAATCTGATACTGTGTCAAATCCTGCAATTTTTTATTACACAAAGGAAATCAAGGTTTAATTAAATTTGTTGAATAATATCAGAAATGTGTTGCATTGTCTGTGTTCTCATGTTAAAGCAAAACAGGAATTGATTTGCAAAAACAGTGATCTATATCACAATTAATTGCCAAAATCTCTACATCGTGTATGTACCAGAGCTAAATATTAAGAATTTGAGTGAGATCACATGATGGTGTGACTTCTTATATATTACATCAGATCAGACTGTATGTCACACATGACCACATTAAATGCTGAGCCACAAAAAACTCAACATGGGAAGAATAACATGACAATTAGAGAAAAAATAAAAGAAAGTTTTCTTCTGTGCATTTAACAATGTCAAATTACTCTTCTTTAAAGAAAAAAAATATAGACATTACACCTTTCCATTTGTGAGGATTTGCAGCTCTTCTTGTTTAATATAATTCCATATTAAATATTTTTTATGTCTGAAATGTTAGTGTGTTCAGCTTGCCGGGGTCCAGACATTTGAATCAACTCACTTCACTGAGCTCAGCTGACATTGTGACCTTGTCTGGCATCGCAACATGTAACAGAGGTTGGAAACACAGTGTAATGAGTTGACAACTCTGTCTGGTAAATGTCTGACATTTTTTCAAACTAAATAATTATTTGGGCGTTTAATAAATTAAAAAAAAACAAGTTTTAGTTGCAGCCCAGATAGCAAAAGAAATGTATTGCTAGTGTAGTCTGAAACTGTTGTGTTTGGATAAGTGTGCAGAACACATATTTTTAAAGATTAAAAAAACGACTCACTGATTTAAAATTATTCCCAATAGTTATTAGTAAATTACTGCCACTGCTACAATTTTCTGTTAACTCCTTCACAGTATGTTCTGCCTTTCTGCAAGGGCTGTCAATGAACTCTGATTACACCCAGCAGTGCTAATGTTTTGACGCTACAGAGTGCTGCTTCCCATCATCAGATTTCAAGATTTCTTTCCGCTCTGCCTTTGATGTGTAACTCCTAACTCTGCCTGAAGGGTGTTTTCACGTGGCAGCGAGCCGAGCGACTTCCAAACCGCTCCAAAACACAAAAAGAGAGAAAAAAAAGCTGATGTGGATCACTGGAGAAAATGAGTGTTCATTGGCATCAATGACACTGTATTACTAACATTAAAACATGACATGGAAATTATTTCACAGCAATGTGCTAAAAGGCTGCCAGCTGCCAACACAACAAATGATGCAAAATGCTAAATGACGGTGTGAAGAAAAACCTGATTGCTCACTGTTGCCTTTTGAAAGGAAAACTGATTGTTCTCTGATTAGCCAGATCAGTGATAAGGGCTTTCTTTATCTTCTGACTTTCACCTGATAATTAGGGGTTAATAATTTAACACACACTCAAAAAGCAAACCCCCTCCCCACACACATCCATACTTAATCTGCAGACTATTAGCTGATGAGAAAGAATTAGAGCTTGGTAAATTAGTTAATTAGATAATGAATGAACATACTTAACTACATCCTGTATTCTGTAAAATCAGAGCGTGAGAGAGAGATACACACAGGGAGCAAATGATCAGATAACAGGTTAGAGAAGGAAGGACAAAAGATGGAGGGAAATGGGGGACGAGGGGGGGGGGCGGAGAGGGAGAGTCAGGCAGAGGCATCTGGTGACGTTAATGTTTGCCTCAGAAAGCTCTGAGAGCTGAGCTCTGGAGACAGAGTCTGGCTAAAACAAACACACACAAACACACTCGACACACACAGAAAGACATACAGTATCCCTCACCATCTTTCTAAAACACACTCATTATAGCATGTTCTTGCACTCATACACACTCAGCACACAGTTGCAAGAAATCCACATGCAACCATGCAATAAGCCAACATGCACGCACACACGAATGCGCGCGCGCACGCACACACACACACACACACACACACAGAGTGCGATAAGAAAACAATGTTAGACAGGCAGTTTATCATAAGGGCAGGAAGAGACAGAGAAAGATTAGAGACCATAATATGCGTGTGTGTGTGTGTGTGTGTTTGCACAATTTCCAGAAAATGACTCAGAGGGGGAAAAAAGGAAAATTTGGGAAATAACCTCAACTTAGGTTGAAATGAA
>JAQMCX010000058.1:4915917-4957234 GCA_029814765.1 Acanthurus leucopareius | reverse complement strand
GTGTGTGTGTGTCCTACCCTGTATCTGTTTGTCTTTATGAGTTTTGTTGTGATGTGTTTGTGTGTCTATAGATGTGTGTGTGTGTGTGCATGTCCCTCTCCATATCAAATGACATTATGTTTGTTAATATCTGCATCATATAATCCTTGTGCTTTAATCTCCCTCACTTACATCCCTGCATATATACACTTTAGCCCGTGTGTGTGTGTGTGTGTGTGTGTGTGTGTGTGCATGTGTGTGTGGGCCTGTTAATTTCCACGGTGAATGCAGTGTTTAAGGCTGTTTATATGTTAATGAGATCTGTCATCTAGAACATAATAGCTTTACTAATGTAATCACAGCCATTATCACGCTTATGATCTCTGTCTCAGACATTATCGCTGATGTCACATGCTTGTCAGTGCTGCTGGGATCCTCTGACAGTGTCCCCGTCACTTCTATAATGCACCGGTCCTTAGCACGCCGTTTCATGTGCTTCCTCTGCTATTAGGCTAACAGTCAAGGTATTATGTGATTCTGAACATTTAATTGAAAGGACAGCCATGTAATCCTCACGCTTTAATCTCGCTCAATTACACGTGTGCACATGGTCACATACATGCATGCATACATTTGTGTGTTTGGGTTGCTTATGTGTAAAGCTGTCCTTAGCTGAGCTATATTGAAAAATTCTGAAATTTGTTCTTTCATTAAGACAAAGAAACAATGTACAGCAAAAGTTTGCAGAGGTGGAGTCAGAGGTGATTGACCCTCATTGACCCTGATCTTGTAAAAATTGATCCATATCACTGACACTGTTTGTTAAGAGAATGAATACTCTGTTAAAATCTAACTTTAAAGGCAATTTATCATTTGCCAGCCAAATTACAGTATAGCCTTTGTTACTGTGGTCTGGTATGGCTCATGTATGGATGTATATTCAAAGTCCTCCAAAACGATCCAATCCGATCCAAGCTTTTACAAGCCATGCAATTTTCTAAAATTAAGCTTTAAACATATATTATACAACATTTCCACATTAAAATGTCAGAAAATGATTATATCTTTGTTGAGTGGTGTGCTTACATTAACCCAAATGTTTCCAACAATGTTCAAACTCAGAGAAATCCATAATTTGGTTCAAAGTAAGAGTTCAAAGCTTTTTGTTGCTTGTCGCTAACTTTCTGGGTCACATTAGCAAAGAAGTGAGGTAGGAAGTCTGCAAATGAGACTGAATGTAATGGGAATAAAACTTTTATACGTTGCCTCATCCATGAGCATTTATGCCTGAGTCAGTTAGATTTCATCTGAAATGGTGGCTGTTTAACAATGATAAAAACTCCATGATCCTGGATGACTTCATGATTTGTTTATGATTGGTTTGTCATGTCTTGATTGAAAGTCCTCTTGTGGCAAAATCACATATTGTCCGTTTTTCCTTTTGAAGGAAAAAAATTACTTGAGTAAGTTACAGTTAAAGAACGAGTGAAATTCCTAAATAATAAACACACACTTGCTCAGTTCAATACACTCAAGCAGGTTTTTCTGCTACAGTCTTAATTGGTCTGATATGACCAGTAGCTCATTGTTAGCCAAAAATTCGCACTTTTAAATAAAATGTTGCTAGGTATGTGACTTTATAACAATGGTTTTTTTGACTTTTCTTAATTGTCACAATTGTTACACCATGTTTTAGCCTGGCACATATCAAAGCACATGGAAGCTCAGGATTCACTCTGCTTTTAGCTCTGTTTTTAGTCTCCACCAACTCCTCAGGAAAAATGTCTATTTCATTTGCTGTTTAGTGATCTACTGTGTTTACCAGCTAGTTGTTAACTTTATCTGTCATTTACTACCATTTAATATCGGTGCTGAGCCTTTCCTGTGAACACAGCTGCCAGCTGCAGCTGAAAATGGTTTGATGAGAGCAGCAAGACTGAATCCAAACCACAACAATGAACAGAGAGATTTTAGAGTTTGATAAGAGAACAAACAGCCAATTTTTTTTTTCACTGTTTACTTAGATTAGTGCAGTTTGATGAATCTTGGGTTATGAGGCTACATAAACCACAACATCTCTGCCATGATGCAAAATGATGATAATCATTTGCTCAATGCACTTTTGGTAACGTCAGATACTTAGTCTCAATGCCCTTTCTATAAAAAAAGATAAACTATTTGAATAAAATAATGTGTTTGAGTGTTTCATTTAAAGGGAAAAGTGGAGGAGATTACCAAGGTTGTGATATCGAACACAGCCATATTTTTGAACATCTAGTTCATCTTGCAATACCCGAGCTCCTCTCCACAGCTTCTCATTTCTAACACATATCTATCATTTCTCACTTGACTGATTATCTGTGGATGTTGTACAGACTTAAATAACCTTGAAAGGCTGGTGGCAACTTTAATAAGAACCAAAGTCTTGAAATTGTGAATGCATATATGAAAGTGGTGACAGTTAAAGATAAAGGATATTCGCGCAAAATGTGAGCCACCGGCAAAAAGAAATGCAAATGTTGGGTAAAAGCACCCCTGGATATCACAATAAAAAGATGAAGAACCATTATGCACAAATGCCCCAAACCATGTGCAACAAAAGAGCAAACTACCCCAAAGTAAAGCCACAGAATGCTTGGTGGTATTTAATGGCACTTTCAACAGAAATGATGTAAGCTAGCTAACTCTGCTTTACAGTACTTTGCAAAGCCAAAACTACCTGTTGTACAAAAGCTGAAAACTACAGAAACAAGAAAAAAATGAATGAGTATGAGTCAGTTATTCCCCCCTCAGTGGCATAAATAAACTACCCTGCTGTTCGCACATGACCTCATCTACTCTGCTGCAACAGTCCGCCTGTCCTCCTTTTCCTTCAACCAATCTCCCTCTTTCTCAGTGTGTGTGTGTTTGTGTTTGTGTGTGTCTGGATGCTTTTGCCTGCCAGCATTAGCAAGCTGTACTGGACACACACAGACACAGAGATAAACACAAACACACACACGCTCACTACAGCCTGCCAGTTTGCATATATTCAAGATAGAGGAAGGAGCAGCATGTGTGCATGTGTGTGCAAGTGTGTGTAAGTTTGCACATGCCTGTGTATATATGTGTGTGTCTGTGTATGTGTGTGTGTGTGTATGTGGTGTGTGTGTGTGTGTGTGTGTGTGTGTGTGTGTGTGTGTGTGTGTGTGTGTGTGTGTCTGAAAAAGATAATACAATTTTTGGGACTCCGGCAGCAGTACCTCTTCTCCTATGTTGCTATGGTAACAAGCTCCGGACCAGAGAGTGAGAGCGAGAAAGATGGATAGAGAGACCCCCAAGGACACACACACACACACACACATGCACATACGCACACACGCACGCACACATGCATGCACACACACACACACACACACACACACTCGCACACTTGCACATGCACATGCACACGCGCACACACACACACATACACACACGCATACACACACCAAACATGCCTCCACACCACCTCTCTTTCTCTCTGTGTGTCTCAGACAAAGGCTTTTCCATCCAATTATCCGGCCCCGGCACATGAACGGTTAACAGCTGCTTGGTGTCTGTACCACAGAGATTTTACCTCAAGCCATTTGGTCTTGGCTGTAATCGCTGCACACTATTCTGTAGCGTTACATGTATGCCAACTATGTGAAAAAGCATTCTCTGATTGTGGGAAATTGCAGAAACAGCGTCCCAGCACACACACATTACATGCCAGCAGTGTGCCACAGTGTGACTAACCACATACCAGCTGACCACGCTGTGGCTTATTGTCACTGGACTTATGACTGTGCAAGATGAATCAGTTAATATAATTTTACTTACTTAAATTTTTGATACCTTTGGTGAGCCTGTGCATTATATGAAAGTAAAGCACAATCCATATTTTCAAATCTATTGTTCATTATAATAAATCAGCATTCATATGTTCTGGTGTCATTTCATTGGGTCAGAATAAAAAAACATTTTCATTTTTCATTGCGGTTGCTCAAAAACAATTCATGGACATCTTTAAGCATCATCGCACTCACTCAGTGTATGTGCACATGTAGTGTGCATACAGCTCAAAAAATTTAGGAACAAAATGGCTCAACAAACCTGCAGCACCGTTATTGGAACATTTAAGAAATTAGGGTGCCTGCCTTACCAAATGATGCAACAACAACAAAAAGGCAAAAAAAAAATTAAGCAATTGTAAGTAATAATTTAAATATATACTTATGAATCTGTTGCCAATTTATACTCTTTTTATGTAGACCTGTGAAGACTAAAGTCTATATTACATTGTTTTAAAATCTATGATTGATTTACTTAAAAGCTACTTATTTGCACGGGGGAAAGCTCTGACTGTCTTTAGTCTGTCCACTACAGTTGTTTGGTTTTGCCAACAACAAGCTAACATTGTTTTTCTTAGGGTCTAACAACATTACTGAGAGGATCCTCACAGAAACTGTTTTTTTAAGAGTAAATCCTTTTTAAAGAAAAAATAGATATCAGAAACAGCTGCTGTATTGAGTTGCCAAATCTACCAGACTTCATTTAAAAAACTGTAATTTTATCTTTATAAAACACACCTCATTCAAACCTGACAACATAAAACTCATCCAAACTACACTGGCTTGTCTTTTCACGACTCCAATAATCACAAACTCTGGTTAGATCAAAACAAACCCTTGATTCAGTGAATTAAATGTGAAAATATTTTGGCGCTTTAACGCCAACCCCCCCACCCCCTGCCCCTCCTCTCCCTCTGCTTCTCTGATGTCCAACCTACCACTCTGTCCGCTCCCCCATTCTTCTTTATTTAGTTAGTGTCCAACTTTGTCTGCTCTTTGAAGCTTGGTAAGTTGCATAGATATCTTTGCATTTACATACATTTATTTTTGTGGCAAAAAATTAAATAGTTTTGTTTTTGTAAGGCAAATCAACAAATTAAAGGACACAAAAAAGCATTGCATGCAGTGCAGATCATTTGCTGCTGGTTTGTAACTACAAGTACCACCTTTCACATGGCACAAAACAACAATGAACTGCTAGTTTTAAAAACATCAAGTAGTGCAGCTTTAAAGTTCCATTTTCAGTTTTTATCACTGCTAGCATGAACAGAGACTTTGTAAGAAGAGAAGGACCACCACAAACAATCCTGAATGGGAAATGGGCAAAGACATATAATTTTTTCAGCAGTTTATATAAGATTTCACCACTGAATCTATACATGCAGTTTTTTATA
The DNA here is from genome assembly GCA_029814765.1 of Acanthurus leucopareius. Taxonomy (NCBI): domain Eukaryota; kingdom Metazoa; phylum Chordata; class Actinopteri; order Acanthuriformes; family Acanthuridae; genus Acanthurus; species Acanthurus leucopareius. Next base: position 4,952,007 of record JAQMCX010000058.1, on the reverse strand, counting down.
TTCTGGTGACAGCTCACAGTGCAGTTATGGTTATCTCCTCATTCATTTAGATAGGGCCCGTTCTTGTTAACCTGAAAAAACTTCCCAGAGGGGTTACCAAGTTGGCCACCGAGAGGCGAAGCTTGTCTATAGAGACTTTGATATGAGCATCATATTGCGTATTTGAATTTAATGTGATATAAATCTAAACTAATAAAAATATATATTAATGGGAGAGGTAGTTCAAATATACTCACCAGTAATTCAAAAGCTGTGTCAATCAAATTATTACTAAGCAGCAGTATGCAAACAATACTTCTAATGTTGTCATAGACATGTTTGTCCCATTTTGTCACACAGACACAGAGCAGCAACCTCTTTTCAGGTGGGTTTTACTAAAAACAGACAAGTGAGGATGTTTAAATGACTAGAAAAGAAGAGAGGCAATTACAAAGTGCAAGGACTATTTTAATTTCAATCATAAAAACCAAAACAAATGACCATTCCTTTGTATCCATTACAATGTTGTCGCTTTTAAAACACATAAACCTTAATAAAGCAGCCAGATCAGATTTGCCAGGTGGCTGCTGAAAACCTGATACAGAAAGCTGTCAGGGATCTTGTGTGAGCACTTTAAACACTCACTGCAGGTACTGGAAATCCTCAGCAATTTATCTTATCCCAGAGAAGAGCAATCCAGCCCGATGGCACTAAATTCAGCTGTGATGAACTTCTCCAAGAGACTACATCACAATGCCAGTGGCATAAACCCACTTTCATGTTCTTACAAGTGAGATTGGAGTGTGGGTGATACAGGTGTAACCCTGCTTATTCAAACAAATAAAAGCAAGGCCAGGCTGGTGTTTGTTGACTCCTCAAGTACACTCAAAATTCGGTGCAAGTTCATCCTCTGGGCCACAAGCTGCTTATGTTAAACGTTAACCTTCAGCTGATCCGGTGGATTCAGTTTTTTCCAAAGCAGTTTAGATTCAGTGGACACTCTGCGCACCGTATCACTATCAGATCTATCACCACAAAAAAGCCCCGAGGCTTCTGTATTATCACCAGCGCTGTTTACTTTGCATACAGATGACTGTAGGAGTACAGACCCCGACATGCTCACTGTGAAATACTCTGATGACACTGTAATCCTGGACGCATTTAAGAGGCTCCCGAGTGCCATCGGTGCTCCTGCTTCCAGGAGGAAAAAGCAATCACCTCCATCTGAGAGCATCCAAAACAAAAGAAATGGTTATAGACTTCTTTGTAACCTAACACCCCCAATGAATTTGACAGCAGATAGGCAGGCCATTGAGCAGGTGGATAAGTGTGGGCACTTCAGCAATAGAACTGGCCACGGGCTTCACTTTTAAGGGCGATGATGAACAGATCCTCTCAAAATGCCAGAAGAGGCTCTTCCTGAAAAAAAATGCAGGGGTCTACCTTTGCAAAAGACTGTGCCACAGGCCTTTTACAGATGTTTAGCTGAATTAGTGGCGAGGCTAGACATCATAGCCTGGTGTGAATCTCTGTCTGAGCCCCAAACAAGACTGTTAGTGGAAAATTATCAGCAAGGATCTACCCAACCTCACAGCAGTTTACAAAGAAATAAAACCCGCAGACTAAAACAACACTGAGTATAAAGTACTGATAAAAAGGCATTGCTTCAGCTCTCAGGGTTAACGACTAATGCAAGGAAAAGACTATACACTGTTTCTGCATTTCAAGATTATCGCTAAATCACAGTATATAATCATATTGTCATAAATTAGAGGTTGGATAGTGATGGATCAAAGCTTTCAGTACATTATGAGTTGTGTAACGTAAATTAACGCTCAACGAGGATGTGCTGAGGATAAAATGCACATTCACAGCGGCAAAGCTTATAAAATCATTCCTTTGTTTGCTTTGCTGTGTTTACAACCACATAAAACCAAAACAGTTGTAGGCCACAGAACTTGTCATGCAAGTTGTCAAAGTAAACGAGAAATGGCAGTGATTTTGTTTAAATGAATTTGATTGCACTCATTGTAAACAACCATCCTGAGCTTGTTGTCAATCATTTTCTTCATCTATAGTTTTGAGTCAAAAATGCTCCCACAGAACATTTCTTGGGTTGGTGTCATGATTATTTATTGAGCATTGTTTGCTAATTATCTCCACTTGCAGATGCAAAGTGGACACTTGTGCAAATATACTGCAAAGGCAACCAGGATTGTAGCAGGTCAGATGGAAAGTGCATCTTATATTTGTATAATTATAAGTTTAAGGTACCAGCCTATTGCACCTACACTTAATTTGGGATTTGAACAGAGGAGCTCAGGGAGAATATTTCATTTGTTACCCTTTTTTGAAGGAAAAAAATAATTAATTGTACATTTGTTGTCAGGATATCTATGATCTATCATCTATAACAATGATTGTATTACATTATCACATGCTATACAAGATAAAAATGCAAAATTTTAGTAGCTCAGCTAACTCTATAAGCTCACACAAGCAAAACATAAAGATGTTAGAAAGAGCGAGTGTTATGATAAAGACTAAAGTCTCTACAATAAGTTCCTACTACTACGACTGCAGAACAGTGCAAATACAAGAGTGATGCCAAATGTATGCAGCGCTAGAAATGTGTGAGCATATTATTTGAAGCTATTGGCCGGTGAGTGCCTTCTGTGTTTAGACTTTCCAGGTTTGGGAGAATCATGCCTCAGTAACCTCAACACACAGCTTATGATGTTTTTTTATTGAAAAAGAAGAAAAAAGGACTTTCAGAGCAGAAAGTAATTTTTGAAGAAGAAATTGCCAAATATGATTAGCTTTGAAGATGTGAATGAACTGTAAATATGAGCTGAGGTGAAAACAAGCCGACTCAGACGTGTGATTCATCTCATCAAAACATTTAAATGACGAATCTCAGAGGAGTAAACATTCGTTCTCTCTTTATGTCTTCCATTTTTTGTCCTTTTTCTTTATGTCTGTCTGTCTGTCTGTCTGTCTGTCTGTCTAGTGGAGAGGTACCCACTGGCTGCCGGAAAGGGCCTGACAGGACAGCTGCTGTTTTCTAGGTCAGCTCTTCCTGCATGGCAGACCATCAAGGCCACCCACGTACCTGGTCGCTACACCGGGGATATGATGTTTTGAGAGGCCTCGTTCTTCAGCAGATTCAGACAGACAAGGACTTTGTGTTCTGTCAGTGTGAAAACGTCAGACGGGACCTGGAATCTGTTTTCAGCTGTTATCCTTTCGCACGCACAGGCTGGCTCATGGTGATGTGGCGTCACACACTGACACAGCCAGCTCCAGAAGGAAAAAAAAAAACAAAAAAAACTGCACTGCACTGTGGAGACTGATTTGTCAATACACTGGGCCGGCATTGTCCTGCTATTACAAGTTGGAGACCGTCCAGTGAGCGTGTTCCCCTGACATGATGGATTTGGTCAAATTGATCGATGCTGCCAAGGGAGGATCTTTATCTTAAAGGAAAAGTTCAAGCTTCTGATAAATCTGTTTTTTTATGTTCTTGCTAAAAGTTATGAGGAGATTAATGGCCCTCCCATGTGTGTATGCTAAACATGAGGCCAGAACCAGAAGACTGTTAAAGAATAGAAACCGCTAGCTTAGCACAGCCGGAGTTACAGAGAACAAATCCAATTAATATTAACAACACTTGTAAAGCTTGCTAATTAACACCTAGCCAAGAGAGAATTCAATACATAACTTAACATAAAGTCACAATGTGTTTTTCTTACATTTAAATGACGGTATGAATTAAACAGACTAGATATAATTTCTAAACTATATATAAGAGTTGTGGCTAAGCGGATTTTTTCACCTTAGGATGGAGCACAGCTAGCTGTTTCCTGTTTATTTTTATGCTACATTAGGCTAACTCTTTGCTTTAGCTTCATATTTAGCCTAGGGTAAGTCTTTTCATCTTTTTAATTTCAAGAAGAAGGCAAATGTGTAAAATTTGAGCTGCTCTATTGACTTTTCAAATTATTGTGTTGAATAGATACTGAATTTGCTGTGTTTTTATTTCTGTGCTCTTTCATTTCAGTGGAAGAAGTTCAGCATAAAAAGTCAGGTGAATTTTATTTTTATATATATATATCACAAATAACCAATTTGCCTCAGAGGATGTCTCAGCAAAGCACACAGTAGTACATAAAGCACCCTCTGTGCCTAAACGTATGCCTTAAATGTTGGGTGAGGAAAAACCTTTTAGCGGAGCTAAACCAGTCCTATTTCAGGTATAGCTTCTTTGCTAAAAATTTCTGATAAGAATCCGCTAAAGATCCTCAACATTTCCACAAATGATCACTTATCTTCAATTTAACACCAGAGATTATCAGTGTAAATATCACTCAGACTACCACTCGATAAGCCAGTCAAAAAGTAAGCAAGTACGTTCCAAACATCCCACACATCCCAAAGGTTACTGGAAGGCTACAAAGCCGCAGTGAATCTGGCAGCTGCTAAACAACAGCTCTGGCCTTTTCAAAGAACCAGCAACGGGTCGCAGTTTCTCTCAGTGATGGAGTGTAAGTGGAAGCAGAGAAGACAAAGCAGGACCCATGACCACTTTGTTGAAATTGAAGCATTCCCATTATTTTTATTTTTTTTTCCTAAACTCAGCAGGTGCATTGAAAAAAACTTCCAATCCACATTTCACTAATGTCGCAGCAGTCACACAAAATGTTCCATCTCTGTGAGTAAAACTGTGTCACACTATCTAAAAAAAGGGATGTCTGACTTTTCAGGGCTCACTAACAGCATCTGAAAATTCACCAGGATGATTAAAAAAAAAAAAGTCTTCTCAAAGTAATTACAGCTGGAGTCTCTGCACAGCGCTGTGTAAAATAATAGAGATCTCCTCTTAGTCTCTAGAAATAGGAAAGTTGAACATTATCTCTGACTAAAATAACTACAGCATGATATTATAAAATAAATGAAGAAAATATTACAAATCCCCAAGAAGCCAAAAGACTTGAGTCTGAAGGATTTACTCTGATAACATGGTGATTATACTGAAAGAACAAGAGCGATAAAAGAAGAAAACCTGAGTGAAAAAGAATAAGACTTAGAAATAAAAGGAATAAAGGGAGACAAAGAGCAGAGGAGAATTAACAGAGACTGAATTAACGGCATACAGAGAGCTGCTGGGAATGATGTGTTTATGTGAGAACTTGTGGGAGGTGTTATGTATGTTAGGCTTTGTGTTTATGTGTTGTTATTTACAGTAGCATTAACAATTTGACCTGGTTTCTTTCTTTTTTTTCTCCTTTTGAGGTTGAAACCCCGCAGGGTCTCAGACTCTATTGTTTTTGCACAGGTTTATTATCCTTATTATTCTCCTCCAGCTGTTTCACAATCCCCCCCTGGGAGAGCCGATACTTGTGTACAACTACATATCTAACGATGTGCAAATACTTCAAACAAATGTTGCTTCTATTTGTCTACTGGTGGCGCTAAAAATAACACTTAGAGCCCAAAACCTCCACTACTTTAAGTTGTTATTGTATACTAGTTAATGATTTTCATGGCCTTATCTTTGAGATCATAATTTATTATTACGACATAAATGTCTCAAAATTAAGCAGCAAATTTTTTAATCTATATATAAATGATATATTTTAAGAACTGCTCAGGGAGTGAGATGAGCAAAAATTTATTTTGGTAATATATTTATTATAATGTGGTGACGGTGTCAAGTTTATTCCACTGCTATAGCTGATGCTTACACAGGAGAAAACATATTAAATTTGTATTAATTATTTATTAATATGATTTTATTTAACTCCTCAACTTTAATTATTTCTGATAACTTTGAAAATAATAGCTTTATTTATAGAGCATTTTCTCTAACTCACATTACAAATTGCTTTACTCAAACAGAACATAGTCATGTATTCCAGTAAGTCAAAAAAGTTAATTCAATTACCAAAGAAAAGCCACAAAGGGACCACCGGTGACAAGTAGGTAAAACAAGTAAATCAGTAAAAGAATAATGACGAGAAAATAAAACGGTCCCTGAGCATAAAATGTGATTGATCTACATTATGTCGGTGGTTGACCATGAAAATTAAGCAGGTCCTCTGACATGCTCTGTCACAGGCTGCAGCCTCAGTGTGGACATGAGCCGTGACCGCTTCTTTTCAAGACTGTTTCATTTTTTAGGAGTTTTAAAAGTCTGTACAAGTATTAAGTTTCTTAAAAGGAAAAGTCAAAAGTTAGAAAAAAAACCATCCAAATTTCTTTCTAATTCTTTTAATTAATAGTTGACCCCTCAGATGCATCTTACTGTGCTTCAGCCTTATTCAGCCCACAGTAATTTTAAAAACAGTCATGAGTTTCAGTCTATAGGATTAGTGTACATTGAAATCCTTCCTTTTTGTATGGCAGTCAGCCCTTCTTTGCAAATAAATCCTATAGATTTAATTTCATGCCCATTTGAACTGTTTTTTAAAAAAAAAAAAAAACAATTACAGTCATTTAATCAACATGGCAATCTTTACGATCCTTAACCAAAGGGGTTCTTAAATTTTTAGAGTACTTCTCAAACTAAAAACTAATTTTTCTGACCTTAATAAGAAAATGCTATTGTTGCAAAAACGCAACCACAGATCAGACTTGAACTCTGGATTCAGGCGCCACAGTCAGGTACCTGGTTGCCTGACATCCACCCAAACAGCCGCCCAGCACCTCCAGCACAGTTCATGAATATGCTGCTTCATTCAAACAGTCAAACAGGGTTTAGGCACAAAAGACAATCATACTGAATGTCATAAAAAACATTAAATATTTGTATATGTACATTTAATATTAAACTTTGTGTGTATTCCACGAACTATCCTGACACTTTGTTGTCTTCCTATTATAACACGCACACACTGCAACTACAGTTCAAGCTTGTTTTTTATCGTTAAGGTCTTGTAGGTATTGATCTGTTAATAATATCATATATTGCGTCTACTGGTTAAAGAATTTATTTAATCAAGATCAAAGGCATCTCAAAAGACTTAGTAAGACATAATTTATAATTATTTTAAGAGCAGGAAGGAAGAAATTTCTTTCTCCTCCAGTCATTTATTGAATAACACGCTACAAGCTACATGAGAGGGAAATAATGATGAGAGCGCATCGAAGAGATGATTTGAAACACAAACCAAGAAATGAATGATGAGGGATTCTGGACGGCAGTAAACACAAACATCAGGGCCAACTGAGCGCACAGATATGTTTGTGTGTGTGTATGTCCAGTGAGTGTGTGTGCTCGAGAATAAAGCAATCGAATCTCTGCTGAATACAAGCCTTCAATGTATGTACAAGTATTGACACAGACTCGTCTCTCTGTCTCCTCTCATCCTGTTTGTGTGTGTATGAGTGTGTGAACACTCGAAGCTCAGAAGACTCAAACTGGGAATAAGGAATCCACACACTGCTCCAAATGCATCAGGTCTGATTCCCCAGAGGCTGAAAAATGTCCTGAGACTACTTTAAAAAAAAAATCTCACTGATGAATCACGCTTCAGTTGACTTCATCTGTCATCATTTGTGTGTGCGAGCCAAACTTAATGAAACTAAAACACAGCAGACCATCAGATTCACAAAACAACACCTCAGGATCAATACACACTCAGACAGCCCGTGCGTGGTTGTGCGCTCGCATGGACACACAAAATGCAAATGCACACACGCACATGCAAGCACACACACACACACACACAGTGGAACGCGAGCAGACTTACACACACACACTTAGCGTATTGATTGAGCTCCCTGTTAGCCATTTTCTCCCTGAGCTGTACGGGCAGAGTGAAGGCTTACAGCTTACAGTCTGTCCTCACCAAACCACTGCCATCTATCTACAAGTTAATGAGGCTCATCTAAGGTTTTTTTTTCTTTTTTCTACAGTATTTAGCATTAGTGTAGTATGGAGTACACACAATTATGAAATTCCTTTCTTTGCTTAGGATAATAGAAAACTATGTTCTGTATCTAAAGATGGTCAGTTCACACGGAAAAAATACTAATAACGCAGAGAGAGCACTGTTAGCCTTTTTTCCTCACTGTTGCTTTTTTTTTACACTGACAGTGATCATTTAGAACTTTATTTCTTTCTTAAAGTGGCACTGAACAGCACTGAAACAAAAAAATTACTTTAAACATAAACTCTTCTGATTCTTATAATTTGCAGTATTACCACATTGCTATTATGTTGGTACAATGCAGAGAGTTACACACTTTAACTTACAGCTATGACTTACATATGGCTCTATTGTTAGAGAACATGCACTGAAAGAAATGCTTAAAGTGTGCATAGACAGAAACCTGCATAAATGACAGATACTAAAATGTTTGAGGTCATGAAAAGCTGAAATAAAATATAAAACTGTGCTTCGTGTGCTGTATTAACAGCAGATTTTTTTATTGAGGGTGTGTGTGTATGTGTAATTGTGTTTGTGTGCATAGTTGCAGGCATGCTTGGAGGTGTGGACTGGAAATGGGGAGTTTTGGGGGAAGAGAGCATTTATTTATAGCATTGTTAGCAGCACTGATGCTAGTAAAAGTGTGTAAAAATAATTCCTCTACAACAAGTGTCAGATGTTTTCCGCTTTAAGCTGTTTTCTAATGTCAAATGTACAACACAAATGAGATTTTCCTTTCTTTGTCAAGGGTAGATACGGGACCTTAAGAGCTATTCCACTGAGGAGGAGATGTTATAGGTCAGCATTTAAAGCAAATGCTAATGGCTATCACACAGATGCCCCATGAACCCTGTATGGGAGCTTGCCAAGGACTCCGAGACTAAGACCACAGCTTGAGAAAACTGGGCTGGTGCACACACACAAATAAACAGATACAGACATACTGAGAGACACCACCAAAGCAAGAGAAGCCGGGAGAGAGCGAGATACACAAGCTCACACATTCACACAGAAAATGGATCTCTGTGTCCTGCTGGCTTTCAGACAGACAAATTGTCTGTAGATAATAGAGCCTCAGAAGTGAAGGTGAAGAGCTGTCCTGAAATTCATCTATTCAAAAAAAATGAGACAGACAGAAAGAGCGGATGTGGAAAGAAGAAATAAGTCAGAATGAAATAGGAGAGCGTGAAGAAGACATCTCGACAGAGTAATAGAGATAGGAGAGAGTCAGACAGAGAGGGGGCATGTTAATTAGGGAGTAGGTTGATAACAAATGTATTAGCAGGCCTCTGAAGGAAGGCAGAGGAGAGAAAAGGGGTGAGAGAGATAGGAAAAGGTTAAAAGAAAGAGGAAAGAGAGGCGAGACATGAAGAAACAGGCAGAGAGAGACACAGGATAATTATGAATTAGTTGATAAAGAGGTACTAAATGTCCTGAGGGGAGCAGGAGTGACAGTGACAGAGGACACGGAGGAGCAGTGGAGGAGAAAATGAAGTGTAGGATGCTTTTGACAATCAACTTTGACCCTCAAATAAAAAGTTATTACCACTCTAATTTATTAACTTTTGTGAACAACACTTAAGGAGTGATGCTATAGGAACAGAAATAATTTGTCCCTGCTGGGATGGAAGCAATAGAAAGCTCTAAGAAATGGTAACTTCTATTAAATAGACTACAGAGTTGATGGAACTTATTGGTAGATTAATGAATCGATAAATTAATAATAGATAAAACACAAAAACAGTATAATAAATCATTCTTTTTCCACAGAACCAAGTGCGTCACATTTAATATTCTGTGCACATTTATGCCTATATTTTCCATGTTCATGAGTAATAACACAGAATAATATTTTAAACAGATCTGTGTATGTGAGAGAGAGAGCAAAAGCTTAAAAATGTGCGGCTACAGAGGCAGAAAACCAATATGTGGCAGGCAGTGTTGGAAGTGTGGAATACATAAATGTATGTAAAACCCTGTATCATATTAACACTATTGGTCTAATATTTGGCTTTCCTTGAGTTGAAATTAAGTGATTTAATGATCTGGTACTCTGCTTGCTTGAACTGCCAAACATATATAAGGGCTTGCTGTAGGGCTGGGTTTAAAATATCAATTTCCTAATTAAAACTGATCTTTAATCAGATGATTAAATGTCATTTTATGAAATCAAAATATCGATCTTTTAGTATGTCTTTTTTTTCCCAAATAATGTTTGTAACAAAATATTAATGACATTAAAAACTATTACAAATGTGCTGCTGTATTTCTGCTGTATTTGTCAAAGTTTCATGCACAGGCGGACAGAGACTTCATGGAACATTTAGGTGCACCCCGTGATTTCTGAAGTCAAATCCAAATTCTTTTGTACAGTAAAGCACATGGATCAACAGTGGCTCCATGTTGCACTTGAGTGCCATCCCATAACTAAAAAGACTTATTTGAATATCATGAAAGTTATTTAAAATAGGGAAATTCACTTTTTTTTTTTACATGCTTTTGTTAAAATACATCTGCCGAAGCATCACCAGAACATTTCACCAAGACCACCATAACCCAACCAGCCAAAATGCACCTGTTTAGGGGGTCCTTTTAACAGCATCGGCTCTCTTTCAGTCTCCCTCATATCCAAGCAATATTGGTATTGTGAATGATAGATACATTACAGAATAAATACTGTACAGAATCGGAAATCGGATTAGGGAACCCTGCAAATCAGAACTGCATCGACTCAGGAAAGCAGTGGTGTTTGTGCGCTCTAGCAGCTGCATGTAGATAGAAAGCAGCTATAATCAGCTTCAGGAGGACATCAGTCTCTTTTCTGTTTTCTTTTTCCAATGAGATTAGCATTTTGTTTTTGCAAACAGTAACCACAACCTACCTGAATTATCTCATTAGCTAGGAATTAATCAATTTGAAAACTGTCTTGAGTTATTAGATTTATAACATTCAGGTTTCCTCTTTTTATCTAAAGCAAATCATTATGCTTTCAAAATGATCATGTTTTAGCTATTTCTGAATAAATAGCATTAGATGCCATGGAAAAATCAGAATTCACAAAATATAACAACTCTTCTTAAATACATTTTTTCTTTATAGAATGGGCCTGTACTGTCTCTGCATCATCAGTTTACACTTTATTGCATTAGGTGTAATATGACTATTATTTATTACCCTATAGACAATCTAGAGATTTTTTTTTTTCCAAAATCAATCAAGAAAATTTTTTTATACTAGTATCTTGCCACATTTTCTGCCGACACATTACATGGTGCCAAATATTATAACAGAGGAGAATTTTTGTGCTCTTCCTGTGGGATGTAAATCAAATATTATGCTTTATTCATTAAAGACATTTCCTTGAAGAAGTTAAATCTAAATATTAATATTCCTGTTCATTCCCAAGTCCCAGACCATTTAACTGCTAATCCCTTTGGCTTTTCCCTTCTCTGGATAGCCCAGGGGACACACAGACACAAGCACACACTAAGCTGGTCTTAAGGGAGTTGGGTCCTTTCCTTTAGGGGAAATAAGAACCACTGAAATGTCTTTATTTCAATGCTTTAGTAGTCGACTTTGTTTAATGTAGTAAAAAATAATGAAACAAAGGCAAGTATTATGTATTCCAAGAAAATACATTAGCTTATCATTTCGCACTACATAATGAAACAATGCAACAAACACATGTAGGTGTTCAGCATCTCGCAAATTCCACAGTTTTCGTGTGTTTTCTTCTCTTCCATCTTTGGCAGTTCCCACGGATCATCTGTCAATCAAACAGCTTCTGCACTGCACTTTCCACAGTTCACTTGTCAATCAAAAAAAGTGTGTGTGATGTCTGTTGTTGGGATTCGAGTTTCTGTAGGTGGCACTCTTGTCTTTGTCTGTCCGGCCATGCTGCTCACGCTGATTACCCACTTCTCCTTAAGGCAATGAGAAACATCAATCGCACCACTTCCTCAGCTCCACATGGATTTTCCATGAAAAGACTTACCTGCATGACATCAAGTGTTTACAGCATTAAATAATAAAGCTTTGATAAACTGGCAGCCAGATATAAAGCTGCCGTCTTCCAGAAATCAGTGAAAGAGAACAATAAAACAGACGGTTGTTTAAGCAGAAATGCTGCAGATAATTGCCTGATATTTGTAAAAGATCTTTTTAAGTAATTGTGTAATTGAATGCACCCAAAGGAGAAGGCTGTAGCAGCTGACTTTGCGGTGCACAGTCCTACCTGTGCTCAAAAATTAAAGCATCAAAACTTTGTGCTAAAACATCTCTAGGACATAGCAGTCTCATGTCACAACTGCAGGTGTTGTGCTTTGATAAGAGCATCATTAGGCAAAGTGTTAGCAAATGTCTTTAGGGTTCTCGTGTTAACACTGCAGACCAATTACAGTCAAACACACACTCTCGCCCTCCCTCTCTCTTCTTTCACTCTCTGCGTTTCTCTAGGTCTTGCTGCCTCTTTCTACCCGGTGTAAATAATGTAATTTGTCACAGACAGGCCTCCGTGTAGGAGATGACCTTTCGAAACCTCACAGTAAATTGGCCCCGGCTAGAAAAGCTACGTCATTAGCCCTCTCCGTCTCTGTCTCGCTCTCTCTTCCTCAGTGCCTCCCTGCTTTCAAATTCAGTTTTATTATTTCTGTTTAATTTTAAATTCAGCGTTTAATCTACTGTTCTGCGAGGCTAACTGGCTCTAGCTGTCTGTCTCTTTGTTTCTCTCTATTGTGCCGCAGTCACACACACACACACACACACACACACACACACTGATCGTGAAGCCCTACTGGGATTAAGTTAAAGGCATTTTTGACTGGATGATGTGACTTAGCTGTCTCTAACTGTCTCTGTTTTGTTTTATTTATATGTCAATAGTATAAATCAGTAGAGACATAGTATTTTCCCAGTGGGCAGTGCAGTAAAACAGCCATGCAAAGAGACGCATCACCCACATTTTTTTTTTAATCTACTTGTAATTTGCATTGGCCTATGAGGTTGTTAAAAATGTATCTGTACTTTTTTGGGTCAGATTGTTGAATGTGCTTGTAGATGTCTCCAATTGTCTAAGTGTTAGAGATACACAACCCTGGCTAATATAGTGCTACCTAGCATCACATCAGCATGGCTACATGAGGAGGTAAAATACAATACACATAATATTTTGTTTAATACTGTTATGTTTAACTTTGGCTTTATGTGAGCAGGAATAAAAAAGGTAATGGATGGTGATGTATGCCTCTGAAAAGCAGCACATAGCTTTCAGCATTGTTTTGTGCCTACCAGTTAGCTGCAAACTGCATTATTTGTTACATGTAGTTAGCGACCAGACACCTTTGAGCTTCATGTAAGTGTCCTTTCTCTGTTTTTTTTTTCAACTGCAAACTACAAACATGTAAAACTGGAAAAACCTCAGTATAATTTTTTTTTTCAATTAGCAGGGACAGAAAAAACATTAATTGCAGTCTTTTTATTTTCATTTTTAAGCAATATTGTGGCAATCCATACACTCAGTATGAATAGCACAATGGTTTAGATTTGGAAAAATACTTGAATATAAAAAAAGTCACAATACACTAGATCAGCTCACCATTAGAGATCAATTACCATTAATTATCAGCATTGCATCAGAAGTTTTCAATAGTTAATCATGGTACACAGCTAAGGCCACATTCAGGAATCCAGGACTAATGATATTAGAAGTCCAAGGCCCACTAACATATTAGCTCTCTGCAAAATCAGACCAGATACCAAAATGGTCCAAAATCTTTCAAGAGTTTTTAAAAATCAACTACAACAGATATCTTGGTAGCATTTGCAACATGTATGCTAGTCTACATTCACTATAACCAGTCAATTAGTAGATAAAACGTCAAAATTCCCACAAATGTGGAGGACGTGACCTCAGTGGTAGCTAAATCCTTTAACATCCACCCTGTGCAAGCTGTGTGGAAATTGCCAGTGATTTCGGAGAGGTCTGACTCTGCCAACAAGCCGGTCTGATGAAACATGGAGGATGCTTTTCCCCCCTGTGATAAGCATTTATAAATATTTATCACAGATTCAGGGCAGGTATGGTTGGACCTGGACATGTTCTCTGCCACAGAGGCAACAATGTGGTGTTTTCACCATAATGATGCTGGAAATACGCTTAAATGTTTAAGTTTAGAAAGTAGAGCATCCCTCCAACAGACAGCGAGACCTCTTTCCAGTATGTCTGTGTACATTTTAACAGATATACAGACACAAAGCAGCTATCAGCAATATTCACCACAGTGAGGACGCATTGTGTTAAAGGCACTGTGTGTATGCGTGTCAAAGAAAGAAAGAGAGAGAGTCTCTGTGTGTTTTTGTGTGCATGTGTTATCATTCCTTAGCACCATGCTCCTCTTGGCAGATGGCTCTGCCAACCTTGGGACCTGGGGTGTGTGTGTGTGTGTGTGTGTGTGTATGTGTGGATGTGCATGTGCGTGTGTGTGTATGTGTCTGTGTGTGTGTGTGAGGATGTGTGTGTGTATTGTCTTGGTATCATGGGGGCACAAGGGCAGAAGCTACCTGGTGTTGACTGCCAAGTCTCTTGCTCTCTTGTGCTCCCTCTCTTTCTCTAAATCCTCAACACACACACGCACACACACACACACACACACACACACACGGACACACACACTCCTGATGATATGCCTTGCCCAGTCACGACTTATATTGTGTATGAATTAGAATTTGGTTTCTTATTAAGGTACAGTGGTTAAAAATGCTCTTGAAAGACACCGCAAAAAGAAGATGAAGGTGACGGTCATTACTTTAATCATTTGAATTAATTTTTTAAGTAGCGCATAGAGTAACATCAGTATTAAACACGCTGGTCCTGAACTCAGTGAGTTTTCATACACACTCACATCATAATGAATTAATATTATCATGACACATTTCTGACAATCAAACACTGTTCTTCATTAACTAATTAAACTAATGACTAATTAAAGTTTCACAACAAATTAAGGAACACCACTTAAAGCGAATACTTGATTAAATAATTCAACTTATTCTTAATGAGTTTCAACAACAAATTAGTCCTGTAATTTCAAGCAAGCTCCTCATTAACTAATTTGACCTATTTGTAATTGAATTGTCACAGCAAAAGAATAAATATATATCGAGAGGCAAATAGTGAACCAATTAAATGCATCCCCTAATAAATAAACAACATGTTTTTAAAAAAAAAATAAAGCTTTATGTATCACTGAGAACTTTATATTGTACAACGACTTCCAGCTTCTGTATGCTGATAAATATCTGATGGATATTAGAGATTACAATTTTTTTACAATGTGATTTTCATTTCAATTTTGAGTTTTAACTCCCTCTGCTGCGGGTTTGAATGTGGTTCAAAAACTCTACAACGACTCACCCTCCCCTTATCTCTCCAGTGTGTATTCTCTGATAAAGAAAACTACCCCAAAAGTAATCTTAAAAAAGACATTAAAAAAGGACTCCAGAGCAATAACTACACAGATAAACACAAGTATTAAAAGGTGGGTAACTCTGCCAATATGAGAACAGCAGCTCCAAACAGGAGCTCGGTGATCTGATCTCATGGGGAAGATCCGACACAGTTATCTATGCTATTCTGCTTTATAGTCTCATTAGTAGTTACAAGGCTTTTAGTCACATCTATTGACAAGGCAATTGCATTTTTGCACACCATTAACATAAAATAATATCTCAACACAGTGCAACCTTTTCCACTTCTGCTCAGAAACTGGCAGCCAACACGTGAAACGCTTTAAGCAGCTTTTGATCCGGGGAACACTCTATCTTCTGTTCTATCAGTCTTTTTTAATGAAGATATTGCAGCTCAGAGAGACATACCTCAGTGTAAGTACTTGAGCTGCACTCATGAGTGACTTTTTATTGCACCTTGTTGAGCCACTGAGTGCCTGTTGGGTCTAATCATCTCATGTTTGTCATGGTTGTTTGTTATGTATGGATTTATGCTGGGGGTCTTTTATTACAGTATAATTATCAGTTTTTTAAATTTACTTAAGGCCCATTTTAAATTTTCATAATAGCATTGATAAAAAAAAATAAGCTAAGTTTACCTTTTTTCATTTACTCTGAAGGGTGAGGAAGAAGGGTGTGTAATTGTCTAACTAGAGACTGACGATATTAGTCAACAATTATATTTTTATCTCACTTAGTTATTGATTTAATTTCAACTTTAGTCAGTAAAAGTCTTGTTTGTCTTCTGGGGATAATGGTGTTAAGGCTAATAGGCATATTGCACTTTACTGAGCCCTGTGACCTTTGGCTAATTATCCATGATATGATCCAACTCACAAGGAGAAAGTGGAGTGTGCAATAATTATGGGAGCCTCCAAACTTATCAAGTAAAAGCATGTGGTATTCTTTGCCAACGCGAGCGTAACTTTCGTTAATAATGAAGCACTTTCTGAGTCTTAGAAAGACCACAGACGCTGCAACAATATCCATATTAGTGAGACTCCTGCAGGAGCAAAGGGGGTAGCTGGTCCAATCAAGTGTTTCCAGAGTTGTTCCTAAACCTGCAGATTAAATGAGGTTACATTCCACTGGAGCAGGTGAATCACACCTGCAGCTAAATCAGATCCTAGTCGGTGCCCTTGGCCAGCAATAATTAGATTTCATCATTTCTGCAACAAGGGGCATGTCACGTCTGACAAGGTGAAGTTGATGCTCCAGGAACATAGCATATATAACACATAATATGCATTACTGTACCCTGCTGAGGTGCAAATTGTGGCTGATGAAGCCTCCAAGACCTGCGACACCCCTGAAGAAGTCACAGGAATCAAATCTTCCCTGGATGAGACAGATGGCACAAAGAATGTTTACAGACATTTTCAACCCCTCAGTAAGACTTTCAGAGTTTATTCCTTAATGTGTTTTGTTTACTTCGAAATTCTGGGTTGGAATTATTTACGGCTTTACCACAGATCTAACCCTAGTTTAAGGAGTAATATTTGCTTTGGAGCTAAACTGTGATGATGTCTTTTCTGGTTGTAGATGAGCTTGCTGTTGGTGGATGTGTTAAAAGAGTTTTCCTTTTTATATTATTTCATTGCTGTCAGAACATACAAAATCTAACTGTTGCAGCTTAAAATGTCTGAAAACAACAATGTCTTTGTTGTACACTTTGTTGAGTTGTGAACCTTTAATCTCCCAGATGTTTCCAACAAAGTTTAAAGTCAGAGAAATCCATTATTGTATTCAAGGTAAAGGCGTGTTTCATTTTGTCGCCTGTTGCTAACCTCTGGGACGACCCCAGCCGGAAGGCGAGGACGGAAGTCGGCAAACGTGAGTGAACGTAACGTGATAAAACTTAAACATGACCTTGTCTGTGAACATTTCTTTTTCATCTACAAAGGTTGCTATTTAAAACTGGAAAACAAATCCCATGATCCCATGCTACTTCACTAAATCATCAAACTACATCTTTTGTTTCATTGCTTTGACTGAAGGACCTCCCGTGACAGAACTTAAATACTGAGCCGAGCTGAATTTGACTCTTTGAAGTTAAATCAGTCAGTATCTGACACGGTGTTTGGTTTCTTCATGTCTTTTTCTATTACCTGCCTTCACTCTGAATGCTTAATTTTTTGACTCTTATTAAGCTTAAGCTTTGTACCTTGAGAATCATTATTCTTTACATATCATAAGTCAACCAAGAGCTGCAGTTGCCCTTGAAATGGTTTATTATATCAAAGATTACACGGGATTCTATTTAATATCACTTATGCAAGGTTACTATACATCCACTCAAGAACTGACACATAAAAACTTGGAAAAAAGAAAAAAAGATTAATTCAAAAAGGGATGAATTATGAGTACTTAGCAGGGTGGTTAAACAATTTTAACTTTCCTTTCAACTTCTGTGTTTTTCTCTGCACCAAGAGACTAAAAGTCATACAATTAATAGAGAGCTTCTTTTGCTGGATTGGATCTGACATCCGCAGAACAGAACAAAAGTCCAGCTGAACAAAGCTGAACAAAAACATACAGGAGAGTGAAGCCTCCTGGATCAGAGGAGTGTCCGAGTGATTGTTCATGAAACTCTACATGTAATCACTCATTTCTTCACACCTGTTAGAGATGTCGGGATATGTCATGAAATATGTGCACACACAGGTCGACCGCATGCTGCTGAAGGTGTGGGGGGGGGTGTGTGTGTGTGTGTGTGTGTGTGTGTGTGTGTGAGGTGAGGGTTGCACTCTGCTTACATCTGGGTTAGGCAAGCCTTCACTGATAAAGATAAATATTCTGCTGAGGATTTCATATCCCATCCAGATGGCTGATATTTTATTTTCTTATAAGACGCTTAAGAAAACTGAACAGATGGCTTAGCTTTTTGAACGGAGCAACACTCCAACTCTCAGCCACAGGCAGAGGTCTCAATAATAAAGTTTTAACAGCTGACCTTTGCCTTAAATTCTCTCAGCGACGACACATTTCTTTTCTTTTTTTTTTTTTTTTTTACCTTACTCACAGAAAACAGAGGCACTTCGACTTTGTGTGATGTAATGATAGAAGTGGATTGTCTGCTGAACAATGAGCTCAGAGACTCAAATTCCTTAGTTATGATTTCTAAAGTTGAAGCGTTTCATTATCTCCTTAATACTTGAATGACTGACGGAACAGTTTCAGATATATTTTACTTCTTAAGTTTCCATAGATATCTGCGGCAGAGAGACGTGGGAAATCCAACTGTCAGCACTAAGTGATAATGACATATGAAAGATAGCTGTGAGAGCAGTTTGCACGTCCTCCTGAGGTACGGCAGACCCCCTTTTTTAATGTTAATACGTCACAGATGTGATACTTGAGTGGATTGTTTACAGCCTGGTGTCATGCTGCAGCCATACTGGATCTAAATCTGAGAAAATATGTTAAGTTGATTTGGAGATTCAGTCTCATTATTACTAAGACTAAACAGTGAGACAGACACATCTGTATAATATTACATGCTCTGCAGAGAGGAAAAAAAAGTCAGTCCAAGTCCAAGCAGTGGACCTCTGACAATCCCTCACAATTACTCTCTGGCTCAGGATTGAATAAATACTTCTGGAAGACATCAAATCCACATGAAACTGGACTGGAGTTTTTAAAATCTGAAAATGCCATTTTAAAGCTGCTATAATTAACAAAAGATTCAATGTGTGTGCAAAGTGAAAATTGTTAATAGTGACAAATCCACAAAGAATTATCATCAGCTCTGCATCTTTTAGCTAATTTTTTTTGGTTTCGCAGCCATAAACTTTATTCACTTGGTTCACTCTCACAGCTGCTTTTCAAATAAAAGCAGGGAGCAGTTTTTCTACCCAACTACCCAAAAATGAAGACCCTTGTAAAAATTTTAAGCACATTTTTAATTATTTTCTCACAAATTTTATTTTATTTTTTTCTACAGTTCTTTGATTAGTAAGAAAAACATTCAACAGATTGGTTTGGTTTGTTGCTCAGGATCTTATTTTTTATTTTCATATGATCAAATCCATTTCATTCTGCCTTGGCCTTCTTAAAATGGGAGTGAAAACTGTTCATGTATTTTTCCCAGAACACTGGGACTGTGTGTCCTCTCTTAACCTTGTTTTTTCCCTCTCATTCTTTAACTGGTAATAGTTGTTTTGGTTGTAAATGTTTGTAGTGATTTGCAGTTATTGACACATTTGTCTGGGTCTTAAGTTGAGGTAGAATTAAATATTCTAAGTAGGTGTAGTCTTTGTGTTAAAAACCATGATAATTAAAAATTAAATATCAATACTGTTGCACTTATGCACATATGTTAATTTAAATATAAAACTGTTCTTGGACTCCTTTGTACAGTTTTGGTCACAGACTCTCCCCAACTTCCTACATTTGTATTTTGGGTGCAATTTATTTGCCAAATAAAGACAAAACCCAAGAAACACAATCTTAATGATTAAATTGACTGATAGTTTTTTTTAACTTAAACATTTCTTTGCTCCTGCAAAAACACTGTTACCATCATACTTTTGGCAATAATAATGGTGTACGGAAAATCTGAAATCGAGAAAGTCCTACTGTATGTCCAAATCAAAATCACAACAAGAAAACTAACAGAAAAATTGGAAATTGGTGGATTTTTTTTTTTTATGCTCATAGACTTTAGCGGCACAAACAGCGACTGCTTCCTTCCAGATGGACTCCAGGTGATCTGCCTGGTTTTAACAGCTTCCTCACTCTGGTTCACACCTGCTGACAGAGCTCCCGTTGTACAGCCCTGAGGGATAATTGTCCCACCAGCGAGGGATGAAAAGGATTTCTTCCAGATAGAGAGCTTCCTTCAGCGTTATCTGCTGTTAGTTTTGGAGCATTTGTTTGTTCCAGTTCGGGATGAGACGCAGCTTCCTTTCACAGCCTCTGATGAGCTGCTGATGATGTTGGTGTGAAGTATCATCAAGTGGAGCTGGTTTGGCAAGCCTGGGCCCATCACACGGCGAGGATGGAAATTTCTGTGTGATGAATGATTTTGCGCGTATTGAGTTCACATGTGTGACTGAGCTGATTGAGAGCTTGGGAGGATTGACGGGCAGATTGAATATTGGACTGTGAGACTGAACATCGAATGCACTGACTGTAAATTGACTCTGTCGCTACTTTTTTTTTTCCTCCCTGCAGATCCCTTCGTCTCCGCTTAGAGAGCTTAAGCCCAGACTCATTTTATGGACAGGACGCAGCATTTTCACTGCAACTGCAAGATTTTTTAATCCCATTTTTTTTTACATTTTTAAGAAGAACAAAGAGAAAAATAATTCAAATAATTTACAAACTCAGTCAGAGCAGGCATTTTAGGACAAATCCTGTGAATAATAATATTGTTATTTTAGACAAGAGTGTCTTCCCACAGATTTGAACTTTTAGCTCCAACACGCGCAGCTGGAATCTTACAATTCCATGCCGACGATATGTGTAATCAATTCCCTAATTAACTATCTAAATGGTTCAACCAATCACCATCAGTGTCAATTAACATTCAAAGCAATCTCCCCCAGATTCCACCGCCATGATTAGCCAGCTACATGATGGGCAATTACAACGAGGAGAACGCAACATTCAATGCAAGCCCTATTACAATTATACAGAGCCTTCAGATCTTCGAGCGAGAGAGCGAAACAAGGAACGGGATGGGAGGAGAAGGAGGGAGAAAGAGCAACAAAGAGGAGAAAAGATGAAAGGGTATTTCTTCAGGAGGAGGAGGAGGAGGAGACCTACAGTGTTGGATTCGTTCAGATTTAACAAAGGCGTGGGGAGCTTCAAGATTGTTTTCTCTCTGCCTTAAAGGGAAAATCCACTGTCAAACCGGAGCCGCACATCAATGGCGAGTGACAGACTTTTAACTCCAATCTGACTGATTTTCATGGGCTCTATTGAAGGTGTGTGTCAGCTTTTATGCCTGTAAAATCCATTGTTAGATCTGAGAAGAAGAAGAAGAAAAAAAAACAGGTCCATTTGAAAGTTACTCTTTCTCTCCATTCTGGTTTTTCTTCCACCAGTGCAGGTGTTCTCCTCCTTGTGATCTTGGACAGTTGAGTCCATTTTAACATTTATTAGCACTGAGATGTCAGCTACATCAAAGCAGCTTTCCAAGGCTGCTGGTAAAAGACACTGGTTAAGAGCAGCAGCAGCATGACGTGCTGCACTGGCTCCTTTCCTAACCAAACACATTTCATCATTTTTTTCTTTGGCCTGGACCGTGGAGGAAAAGTTGAATTTATTGCATTATTTGAAGTTGGTTTAATGGAATTTTATGTGTAATCACTCAGTTCTTCTCAGCTGGTTTAAGGGTTCAGTATGCTTGAAATGAACCGGTTTGCACAAGTGACCGCGTGTAAAGGCACAAGTGTTAATATCTGCTTCGACTGGCCACACTCAAAGATGCAGCTTTTTACTTCTTCCACTATCTCTCTTCAAGCATTCCTTCATTCACAGCCTTTGTAGTGTCAACACAATGGCCCATACAAGTGTGTATAACAGTGCACTCTCCCTGACAGTCTCCACTCCAAAGCTTTACAGCGCTGCAATATGAAACATGTCGGAGGTGGTGGAGAGAGAGAGAAGTTCAAACTCTCCTTTCACACCTCTGCATACATTTTCAGGTAGGTGTGATTATAGGGTTCAAAAAGAGAGAAAAACTGTTTCAGCTGCTGTCTGAGCAAACTTAAGTCCTTTGTTTAACGCTGTCGACTATGATAAGACAATTTTAAAAATCATGTCACTGGACAGAAATTTGCCAAAGTCAATAATTAAAAAATCAGTAGAAAACAACAGACAGCCAGCATTATATTGTGTCAAAGTCACACAGGTTGTCAACAAGAACATCAGTTTTCCACAAACCAACAAATTAAATAAACAGCAGATCAAGGTGCTTTATCATATGGATGCCAAGTATGATAAAAAATCAATACATTTATAATTCCCACCTTGAACTCTTGGAAATTCTAAAAAGCAATTTTAACAAGTTTTCTAAAACTTAAGGGGAAAAAAATAACCAAACAATTAAATAATGACAGTAATCATTAGTTGCGTCGCCAAATTTGACCTGAAAGCCTTATGAAAGTTTGTATAAATCTCTTAGTGAACAGTTTCAATAAAGATTCAAAAGTGATTTCCTCCTCTAAAGTCACATTCTTTAATTCCACCGTCAGAATTTAACTACCCAGAATTTTTTCCTTCCTTCCTTCCTTCCTATCCAGTTTATCTTCTTGTGACTCTTAAGATGAACCACTTTTTAATACACTCAGAGATACTGAAGAGAAAGCCAGCAGGCAGGTAGTGAAATAGTCATGTAATGTAGTCAATCAATCAGCACTACTGCTACATGAAGGATCTGTGTCTGTCACACGGATCATAAAGGTTACATTTCTACTACTTCACAAACACGTGTGTTTTTGATATAACATGACCTCTGAGGAGAGAAATAGTGTCCGTTCACATGAATCCCATCGACTACATTTCATTAATATATAAGGAAACATTAATTTTGCCACAATCAGCACAACTTTTAAATGGACGATTTGTGTCTTTGTACCTGAAACCTATTGATAAAATTTTGTGACCATTTCACAAAAACCTGATTCCCCCAATCAACTGACAGGAGTTGATCCCTCTATTCCTGATTTGCAGGTTGTGTGCTCCCTATTTACACAGATCTCCTCCCTGTCACTCCAGCACAATGAATAATTGTACTCTATCTGTCAATGATGCAAAATGTGAAGGCGTGCACAGACACAGAGTGTCACAAAAAAAAAAAAAGAAATTAGTGTCCATGTTCACAAACCTTACAGATTAGATTTAACAGATGTCGTGAGACTGTGTTTTCAATATTGCAAAATCTCTTTTAACACTGACAGGAAAATCATCCAAACCTACATAAACACAGCTTGTTTCAGTGAGAGGACGGTCCCAAACTTGGACACGGTGCAGCTGAGCGAACACATCAGTGCTCTTTTTCTCTGGAAACCTAAAGAAAACAAACCTCGCTCTAGTATGCCACAACATGCAAATGTTAGTCAGGAGAGTCTTTTAGTTTCCATTCAGCTGATCAACCCGTCAGCAGCTCTGCTTGTCTGTTTTTATTAAATCCTTAGCATCTTGTATGTTTTCTGTTTTCAGCGCGAGCCCAATTTCCCATCAGGAGTGGCTGACAGCGGCGGGGTGATGGAGTGGTGGCGGGGGGGTTAGACACCCTGAACTTGTTGTTGAGCCCTGTGCAGCTCCACTCCAGCAGCGGGGGGTTAAGTACCTTGCTCCAGGGCCCTTCCATGGTGGCTGCTGAGGGACAGCAGTGTGTGTCACTTTCCCCGCTCAGATTCTCCCCACTGGAATACGAATTCAAAACAGCAACACAGTTGCCAAGTTATTGTGCTCCCACTGTAACACATTGTGGAACAAGAGACGCCGACTGTCAAACAGTGTATGCTCTTTCTCCTACAATGCTTCTTATACTATTTTAGCCTCTAACAGCCCAAAAATATGTTCAATACAAGTATTGATCCAGCAAGTAAAACCTGTAGTAAAACAGGTCTGCTGTTCTAAATATCATGACACATGGATTTTTTTCTCCTCCATGCATCCAGTTTGCTGAGGATGCAAGGACAGCACACCACCTTACAACACATTCATTCATACTGAACTGAACACATAAGCATTGGCCAATATTCCTCAAGCACAATATTTATCCAGCATGTAGAAATTCTAATAAAAAAATGCTGCATGTCTGTGATGTTTCTGCATATGCAAATTTGCAGAGGCTCAGTTTTAAAGAAATTTTCAGAGTATTCTTCGACTCGTTCCCTTCTCTCACGCACACAGACCTGTAGGGTGACTGCGGCTCAGCAGGTAAAATGGGTCCTTCACTAATTTCAGCGTTGGCAGTAAATGGGAGAATGAGAGGTAAAATTGTAAAAGGCTTTGGATTAAAGCGCTATATAAATGCAACTCCACATTTGGGTCCAAACTGGGAGCCGGCCATTACAACCAGAGTCTAAGCTGACGAGCTGCTCTGAATTTGCAAATCACATTTTCTATGTTTAAATTCTGCACAACTGTGGGAATAAATTCCAAATCATGCAGAGAAAGAGAGAGTCGTCTTTTAAACCTGCACCATCTTTTGGCCTCCCTGGTGTTAAAAGCATTAAACAGCACTTCTCTCCATGTGAGTCTTTGTTCCTCGGCTGCATATGAAATGACTTCACTCAGGAATGTAAGAATATGATAATGTAGCATTGTGCAGTATGGATCAGGGCTGCAACCAACAACTGTTTTCACTGCAGATTCTTGACATGGATATTGATATTTGGGATTTAAAAATTTTGATAAGAATATCCTGGATGATAGTGAGTTAATTTTTTTTAAAGCAAACTGTTTCAGCATGGACCCTTGTTAGTGCTCACTAGTCTGTATAATATATATATAATAATCTGAAACATAATCAGCTGACGTGCACACTGATACAGATATACCTGCAATAAGCCAGTATCTTTTTCTTTCAGGTGATTAATAATTTAGTTCTTAAAATATCAGAAAAGTGGAAAATGCCCACATGGTCCAAGAACTTAAAGTGATGTCTTCTGTTTTCTCCAAGTGATGGTTTAAAGCCTCAAAAATATTTCAGTTTACTGTGAAAGTAAACAGAGAAAAGCTGTAATTCCTCACATTGTAGAAGCTGGGACAGTTTCAGGTGTCAGCAGGTGATTCATTTAGCCACAGAGAGACACTGTGAGCTCTATACCAGTCAGCAAAGAGCAGAATTTCCAAACTGACAGAGCACTGATGCTTATCATATTTAATGAAGTTACTCAGCATTATTGCAGGCTCTGAACCAGTTGAGGTAAATAAAGCTCAGGCTTTTACAAACTATCAGCTCAGCTGCTGCTGGGCTGCAGAGATGCACACTCATGCAACATGAAGGTCCCACAGACATCCTCAACTCATCCCAACCCAACTTCACTCCCTCATCACAGTGTGTGTGTGTGTGTCCTGACAGTTTGCATCCCCCAGGAAAAAACACACACCACCAACCAGCAGCATCTGCACGAGTCACCCAAACTCTGTTTACCAACACGGTTCCAGCGAACTACCAAACTTCTACCAAACATGAGGATACAATTCCTGCACATTCCTCCCTCCATCACCGCTGCTCCCCGTGTCACCGCTCTCACACAACCCGGCGCGGTCTCACCATCAAATCAAACATTCCTTAATATCACAATGAGACAGTAAAAGCCGGCGTTGCGCCGCGTGCATGTGTGCTTTTGCATGTGTGTGTGTGTGTGTGTGCGTGCATGTGAGTGTGTGTTTGTGTGCACTATGCAGGCTACGTCTTAAGCAACAACGGCAGCTTTACGGTGACAAAGAAAGACGATTTGTACGGTTTCTCCGGGACTCACTTCAGCTGCCTCTCACCAGACACAAAACCAAAACAAAACCACCAAAAAGATATTTCTCACCTTTAAATTCGCCTCAAAAGCGGGGATGTCATGTCAGTTCATCCCTCTTTAAAACCCTCCGTCTCAAGTACACACATTCTTTTTTGAAAAAACACACTATGATAATAAAGCGGAGTGCGCAGGACTTACCATGGTTGTTCAAGCTCCCAGTCTCTGAAAAAGTCGAATTCAAAGAGATCCATTGCCGCTTCGGCTGCAGCCGCCGCCGCCGCTGCCGCCGCTGCTGCTGCTGCTGCTGGTGGTTAAAATCCAAAGCTGGTGCTACGTGGTTCTACATGGGCTACTGATACTGAGTGTGTGTGAGTGTGTGTCAGAGAGGAGGGAGAGTAGACACAAGCGGCTGCCGCTGCCAGGAAGCTGCTACGTGGTCGAGGCAAGCTGACAGGCAGGCAGAGGTGGAGGGAGGAAGAGAGAGAGAGAGAGAGAGAGAGAGAGAGAGAGAGAGAGCACACTTATACAAACACACTGCACACAGACGGAGGCTGTAGAAAGACAAGTCACACTGAGATATTTACAGCAAACATTTTCCTTCATAACAAGAAGAGCTATTTATAACGCAGGGATCTTACAGAAATAAACCCTGCGCCCACCTGCAGAAAGTGCATCATATTATGAGAGTGTGGTATTAAAAAGTGCACTTGTTGTGCCTTGTGGTGTCAGAGTTGACTCCAATAAAGTGAATAAGGAAAAAAACGCATGTTTCAGTCAGAGGCACACACACCTCTGACATGCCCTCTGTGAGGACTCACTGGAGATCATCTCTGATGTATCTACTCCATGTTCTTCTGAGAGGAGGACCAGAGCGTCTGCCCTCTCTGCACCTTTTAGACCGCTGAAGTCTGAAAAAGCACAAACTCACTGAGCTATGAGGAGTCTTTGTTCAGTTACAGGTCCTGCATGCATGTAATCATTTACCATGCGGGGCCATAGCCAGGATTTTTAAAACTACTTGGGCCCAACCCCACTAAAGAAAAATATTCGACCCCCACCCCAACCCCCCAAACAAAAATAACTGGGTTTTTTTGCACTTCAAGTTTTTGTTCATTAATTCTTTCTGTAAAAATCATCTCTTTACCTGATGGTACAAGTGTTATTTCAAGGTCGTCTCTACCTCAGTGGTTTCAAATCTGGTTGGCAAATACAAAAACCTTTGTTATATTTTAATCTAATTTCACCAGTTTTATGGTTAAAATGTAGTCTCTCTTTGGGTTCACACAGAAGGTGAAGTGCATGTTTTGCCTGCATTACTTGCTCTACTTTGACCTTTGGATCATCATTCATTTATTTATATATTTGCACTGTTCACATCAGTGGCTTTTCATTTCGAGTAAATTTCATACCCAAGTTAAATGTTTTTGACTCATGCAAATCTGTGAATGATGGGAACTTTGTGGATTTCCTTCACACCATTTTCCAGATTTTGTTTTGACTTCAGATGGGATTTTGCTATGCAAATAAATTTCCCTCACTTCCTGTGTGAACACGTCATGAAAAGGACAAGACACAGCCTTGTAGCCTATTTTAAGTGTGTAAAATTTAAAATGCTGAAATTCTCAATAACAATATGGTGGAAGATGTCTTTGGTGTCTCACCTGCAGTGATGGTTTGTATTGGTTTGTTGTTTTTTATGCAAAGATGTGTCTGTTTCCTCAACATAAATTGCAAAACACACACTGCAGAAAGATAGTCAGTCTGAAACTAAGGTCGTTCTGTTTTTCCACCACAGACCCGCTTTCATTTACAGAGAAGCCTGCGTTGGTTCATTTTTTGGTGGATTCCTCTGGCTGGCTTTTGTATTGGTTATGGTAACACTATACTCACCAAAGTAACTGCTAAGACCTCCACACACAGCAACATTACTAAAAGAAAGATCCAACAGGGCAGTAAGCACAAACAGTCAACATGATTATCAGCATGATGCCATCTTTTATTTTTACCATATACATTCACCTTTATGAACTCTTTTTACCCGGTGGGTTTAAACCAGCAACATTTTAAGTCTGTAACCTGGTTTGAAAATGTTAATTTTTTTTAGTCAAATGCTGTCTGTTTTTTATTTCCTTAAGTTTATGTACTGTTGCATCTTGTCCTTGTTAACTGCCCTGCATGCTCTAGTTCCATGGTAATGTTTGGTTTTAATTACGTGCACCTGAATCTCCTTATCTCTTTAAACCACACAGCAGGTTGAACTATGAGAGACATCGGCCCAAATGTTTGTGCTTTTAACTCCTCTGGATTACAAAGGAATGACACTGCAAAAGATTTTTTTTTTTAAACTCTCAGTGCAAAGTGGTTTAGATCCAGCTGGGCAGTGTCAAAACGTTGCCTGTTCAGTTTAATAAAGTTCAGGAGCTATAATCCACTGACTGTGCGGTTTTTCCAATCACTGACTCTGCATTCCTGCACCTGGCCTAAATATAGGATTGGATGTCCAAACAACTGCTCCTCTGTATCTTCCAAACTTTAGCCTCCAGAACAGCAGCAAGAGAGATCTATTTTTTCCTCTCTTCTAACCATTTATATAAACCAGTGACTGGTTGAGAAGTGTGTGCAATTTACTGATGGTTTACAATACAGGATTCCTTTTACACACAATTTTGCAAAGTTTACTTGTACAGCTTCAGTGAAATAAACTTATGTAGAGGGATCGAAGCAGCAGTCCACAACTGATGAGTGTTCTCCAAAATATTTTGCACTGCACAGTTCTTAGTCCAAGTGGCCTTTGAACACCTCATAAGCTGCACTGTGACAAAGGATGATTGATAAGTTCACGGCCTACAGTAGAAGGAGATTGGCCACACAGGTTTCCTTGCTTAACTGTGCAGATCAACTCTTGAAATTAATATACAGAAAGTGTTAAGTCAATGACATTAGTGGTATTTCTAGTAGGATAACTGCTGTTCTGCCTAAAAAAGGAGACCATTGACAAGAACATTGACATCATCTTGACATATCAGTGAATCACACACGAGCTACAGAGCTGCTTTTCTCTCAGGAGTGAGTCCCTGCAGTTATCCACAACAAACTTAAAAAATCAAACAAACAAAAAAACATGTCAACAGGCCCTGAAACACCTTGAACCTGATAAGAAGTGAAAACTACAATAAAAAACGGATCTGGCCTAAGCATTTAAATGTATCCAAAAAATTAATAAGAGAAGTGCTAGGTTTCCAAATTTGACTCCTTCCACCTCAGGTAATGAACTTATTGATCACCTCCTGTATCTTTATCCCATTGCTTCACCTTTGTTTGGCGTTTCAGTCGAGGTAGCAGCGTGTTAGTAACAGTTTAGCAGCCCACCATCCTCACCCTCTCTCATACACTTGCTGCAACACATGCCCAGCAGCACGTTTTACTGTTTACGCCTCGCTATGAATAATGATTGACCAGATGGTTGAAACTTCTCACTCAGCATGTGCTGTAGCAGTAACTGTGGTCCCTTTGTGACATCACTGTCCTCTCCTTTAAAAAGTCCTCCTACGCAGAAGGCTGCATGTTTTTACTCGTGATGGGAGAACACGAGAAGTCCAAATGTATCGGAAGTAATATTTGAAGATACACTGCAGGCTGTGTGTGTGTGTGCTTGTGTCTTTGTTTTGGATGGTGCGCCACTGTGTGTGTGTGTGTATGTGTGTGTGTGTGTGCGTGTGCGTGCAAGGGTATTTTGGTCTGGTCTGGGGCAACATGCCAGCTCTGCTCTGCCTCACACTACTGCAAGTACAAACAGCAGCCTGAGATAAAGAGAGAAAAGAAGAGAAGAGAAGGAAGGGTGAGAGGTGAGGAGAGGGGAGGAAAAGAGAGGAGAAGAGAAGAGAATTAAACATAGTACATGATGGGAATTAAACATGGCTGGCAATATGCAATATTATCTGAAAGTGCTGTTTCATGACCTTGATCAATTCTTACCATTTCAACCAAACAAATCAGAATTCCAGACATCTCTGGACCGAAAAAACACCACGTCAAAAATTCTACCAATTTTCAAGGATTTTAAGCACCTGCGGGAACAGTGGTTTTGTGTGTGCATGCCTGTGTGTGTGTGTGTGTGTGAGTGTGTGTGAGTGTGAAGAAAGGCTGTCCAAAACTAGGTCAGACACTGAGAGACAGAGAATGACTGGAGAGAAGGAGAGATATGGCAGAATTTAAAAAAGCAATTGTAGGATGAGCTGATGGAGAGGTAGATGACAAAATAAGATAGAGAGCCATTAAGATAAAATGTAATTAAGGGCAAACATAGAGAGCAACACACATGAATGCAATTTCTACTCATTATACAGTCCTTACTGGCACTGGAGTTGCTGTTTGTTTAGAGATTTTCCGGTTCTTCGTTAGTGTCTCTCACAGTATTGTTGAAGCCACAGCTGTGCTGTAATTTATATTTAAATAACACAGAATTTTATAGTTTGACACACAGACGCAGAGCCCAAAAAGAAATACAAACTGATAAAATAGTCAGGAAGTTCTCAGATTTGAGCTCATTATACTTGCTGTGTATCTTACAGAAGTTGAGAAGTGCGTGTCATGAATTTTCAATATGTGCCCAGGCTTTCTCTCGCTCCTCTCTCACCCCCCCTTCTCCATCTTTAATACAAGAGGGAGAGGTGATTTAACACAGTGCCACAGCTCCTCCATGTGGCTAAAAGTCAGTATTGCACCATAAAAGGTTTTTAATATCTCATATCTCATACAACATTTGGAAAAAACCTCTTTACCCTTCATGCTGTTCATTTCAAGTCTCACAGTCTTTCTTCTGCCTCCCCTTTGTGCTCCTCAACAGGAAACCAGCAGTGTGACTCCAGGAAAATTGCAAGATTTAAAAATACCATTTTGTCCTGAACTTCGGTACATTAATCCAGCCCAAGAACTTCATCTCATGACCTACCTTTCTTCTAACCTTTCTTTTTATAAGACAAAGAATACTGAAATAAATTTCATTAAATTTCATTTCAAAAGAGCACAAACATATCTAATTTAAGCCTTTGATGTCTCTAAAAAGCCACAGTCATATCAGCTTACATATTTGGATCCTCTTGGTTGCCAACCAGAAGTTACTCTGTAAAGTGCTGAGATTTAGGAATTTCTGTAGTACTTCATTTGTATTCTACACCTGCCGAGCAGTCAGGCATTTTATTTTGTCTGTGACCATCATTAAGAGCACTTATGCTTTCCCCCTAACTGTGTTTGTAATTTTAGAGTTTTTCCATGTTTCGTTTCAGGAGCAGAACAGTTTGGCCTTGACCCTTGATTGTCGCTGTGCTTAGTAGCTTTATATAATAGTCTTATATTCTTAGTATTCTTGTGGTCATTTTACTAATGGATGAAACATGCTGACCCTATTCAAGGCCACAGTGCTTTACTGTTAAAAGTTGTAATGAACAGAACAGAGGTGTGTCCTTGAATTACCCATAAAAGGACATCAGAGGTCCACCTGCTCCCCCCGTGCCACAGCAAAATCCAAAGTTACAATATAATGGCCATGTTAGAAGTGAGAAAGTAATTAAACTTACTCTAATCTTCTGTTTTTTGTTTTGTGGTCTCTCACTATATTTATATGCAGAATGGATGAATTGACTACACTGTTAAAGGTGTAGACAGAGAAATATCACCCAACTCTGTTGCTCCCCTCAGCTTTACACAGTGCTGAATAAATTACCATTGAACTTAGTTCAGACATTCTCTTTCCTCTTAAGATGAATTGTACCGTCTTTCATTACACTTTCTTTGTCCAGTTCTCTTGTTTATGACCAAATTCCAGCTGAAGAAAGATATTCCCATAACTCTTAGCTATGCACATAGACTATATAATAAATAGTGGACAGATTTACTGTGTTATCACTCATGAGTTGTTTTCAGGCCTAAGCTTTAGACAACACCATCTGTTTTTGGAGTCAGAAGTGACCATATTCAGCAAGATTTTAATATATCTATATGTGGATTTACTCACCTTTTGAGACAGCCTCAAGTGGCCACCTGGTGAACTACAGTTTTTTGTCCTGTGTTTCATTTTCTGGCCCTGTCTGTACTTAGAGTTTTGTGCTAGTTAGTGAACAGTATCATGCCATCAAGGAAACCTAAGATGATTAACATGGTAAACGTAACACCTGCTGAATTTTAGCACTTTGTTATGTTAGCATGTTGACGTTAACATTTAGCTGAAGTCTGTTCTTCAGTATAGTCTCATAGTGCTACTAGCATGGCTGTTGGCTCTGGGTACTTAAACCATCACATAGGCTAGAGAGAAAAAATATACCATGGTCACATGATAAAACTAAAAAAAAAATTTCACTTAAAAGCAATCGACTCAAAAATGAATTTATTTTCAGAATTGATGTTTTTCATTCTTTGAATTAATGAGAATTTACCACTGAGGCAAGTGGGAGAAGCCTCATAACAGCAGGAACCACTAATTCTACAGCATGAATTTTAGTTCGTAGAGGTGATAAGGTCACTACATCTTTACCATCTGTGTCCCACTCATGTCCTTGGAAATAATTTTAAGATATAAATTTAAGACACATTTTAGGAAAAGTTAAACATATTAGTCGGATTAGTATTTGTGGCTCTTGTTAAGTCTTAAGGAACCTGATAGACAGTGGCTGTGGTTGGACAACTGATAAGGCCACGACTTTCACATGAAGTTGTTAATCAAGCTAGTTAGGCCATCTGAGTGCGATGTAGATACTGACAGGTCTAATATCTGCCTTTTGTTAGGCAGGATTTTAAGGCAGCTCAAGGGAAAGTTAGATCAGGGTTAGGGAACAGTGTCATATGTCGGAGGGTCAAGCAGATACTGTAAATGAAGGCACAGTCTTTGCATGGTTCAAAACATCTTTGACATGAAAACGGTTCTTCGTTGGAATGTTCACCCAACTTCTGGCATGTTCAATTGTGGACTGATAACTAAAAGTATGACCCTGAAAACTCATAAAATGCAGAGATAAGCCAGAGCTCACGGAGGAAGATCGACCTTTATTTATTGAAACTGCTTGCATACAAAATATATTGCACTATAACCAGACATGTCAACCCAAACATCTTAAACGCTAGTAGTATGTACAAAGGGAAACAAAAAATGCCCGAAAGTGCACACAAGGTTTACAGCTTTTCTGACTACCCTCGTTTAAGTATCTACAGATTTTCTGCATGTCTTTACTTCCTGGTACTCTAATGCTGAACAGCCCCACAACAGAGTTGAGTTAGTATTTGCGGATGTTATAGACATTCTGCAAATAAATGACTGCTGAAATCTGCTGTGGACTGGCAAGCAACACCAAGAGAATTTTTGGGTCATCTTATCTTGGGTTGCACATAAATCCTGTTGCAACCCCAGCTGGACTAAAGGCTTAGTGAAGGAGGGATGCAAAAGGGTCAAATGAGACACTTTTCCAGTTTAAAGGACTGAAAGCTACTGAGCTGAATCGGGATATCCCAATTCAAATCCTTGTGCTTTCTGATCAATCATTCGGTGTGTGACATTTTCAGTATTTGTTCTTGTTTAGAAAGCATCTTTTCTGGGATCTCGAGTCAAAATCAAGGTTTGTGCATGAGGTTGGGTCAACGCTTTCGTAACCTTACCTCATTTGCATACCAACACAGCACCATGCTGTAGCTTTAAGAGTAAGAAACTGTTAATTCAGTCTGATGCGCTTTTTAAATTTAAGCATCCCATGACCCTGACAGAGAATGAACGTCATTCATGTCAAATTCAAATTTAATCACGAGTATTCCCCTTCATCAACCCACTGGATCATGGGTAAGAAAATAGAATTAACACCAGGACATTAGAACAGCACACCTTTCCAGACAATCCCAAAGGTTGAACGTCAAGAAAAGCAATTTGCTGGAAAACACTCTCAAAGGTTTCAGGAAAAACATCATTTACATTGTCAACTGACATGAAACTTTCAAGTGAACAGCTGCCAAAATGTATTTTCTGTAAATCTAATATATTTCCTCCTCAGTTGTGCAAGCAGTCCATTCTTACTGAAGTTGATGTAACGATCCAAATTATCTGATGTCACAAATCTCTAATCAATTTTCT
The DNA here is from genome assembly GCA_029814765.1 of Acanthurus leucopareius. NCBI lineage: Eukaryota > Metazoa > Chordata > Actinopteri > Acanthuriformes > Acanthuridae > Acanthurus > Acanthurus leucopareius. The sequence goes on along the minus strand of JAQMCX010000058.1, from coordinate 4,918,048 downwards.
TGATCTTTCTCCATATTATCTGATAACAACAGATGTCTGTTCAGAACAGCGAGAAGTTTGGTGAAAAAAACATTCAAGAATACTCTCATGTAAAGGGTTAACATATCTATACAGTACTTATCAATTTTAACATCCAAAGTTTCATGTGAGTTAAGAGAGATTCACCATTTTAAAGAAGTTTTGATCCACCTTTAAAGATTGTACAGCTTTGGTTATAACATTCTGTGGTACTTTATGAAGTACCATGTATGTAGTACTGTCCTAATGTACTGGAGATAGAAGACTGCATTGTGGACAGTGTCATGCCAAAACAAGAAACAAAAGACAGTGAAACTAAGTCAAGCTAAAGAACCTGCAAAACGTCAGTACTCAGCAGTGTTCTTTACAGTGCCATTGGGTATCCCATAGGGCACCTTGAATTGCCAGTATAAATCAAAATGTTTGAATTTTATTCTGGAATTTTTGTCCTAATCCTTGTCTTAAACTTTGGTTTGGGATCCCAAAATGATTTACAATCCTACTTCCAGGAAAATGTTTCCCATGAAGCTTTCCATATTAAAACATATTTTTTCCATCGCTACATTTGTTTTTCTGCAGTGACGTTGGCTGCACTCATCTTAAGTTAGTTGTATCAATGGCAAGTCACTGGAAAACCACATGATTGGATAATTAGGTCACAACCAGTCAGTTACAGGAGACTCTTCATTGAAATCCATATTCTTAGCACCAGTTCTCCAACTGGTCAGCATGCACCAGTCCTCCTCCATCTTCTTTAAAATAACATTGTCCACTATAGGTATATACAAGCCTTGGCCTTGCATTACGATTCGTTAGTAATGCCCCTAAAAACCAAACCAAAGCAAGGAAAAGCCATTACACTGCTTTTGCTGTTTTGTTTCCAGCAGGTACAAAGTCTAACATGCACTCCGGAACAGGTGTTTGGAGGCACGCTAAAATACACCAACAGGCAGGTTGAAGCATAGCCGGAAATGCGAAGAAATTCATTGTCTTTGGAGTAAAAACAACAGAGCTGATGTGAGGGTTGGACCCTTGGAGACTCAGTAACCTCTGTAGCTCCAAGGTCTGCAACACTCTCCGAATACAGCAAACCTGCATGTGTTTTTTTTCCGTCAGTTCCGGAGAATCTGACTTTTGGGAGCAGTCTTAACACCAGCACAGTGTTGGCTTAACATTATGAGAAAGTTTCACCGCTACCAAAAAAAAAAAAAGAATATTAAAATTTAAGACATATCTAAAAAAAAACACCAAGTGGTGACTGAAAATTAAAAGGGAAAATCCACCGTAAAACATTAATTCCATAGACCTCTTCAGTTATTGCAGGGGGCAAACTTTCCCAGAGTTACCCTAGGGACAGTGCTAGATTAGGTAGATCAGAATTTTTTTTCACAAAGTTGAAACAATTGTTACAATTTGGAAAATACAGAGTTTGATTACAAAATCATAACTATTAACAATTCTGTATGTACTGAAGAGCCATGAAATGGTAAGCTTAGCTTGGCATAAAGACATTAAGCAGGTAAAAACAGCTAGCTTGACTCTGAAGTTCAAACGTACCTACTTTACACAGGAGCACTAACTCAAGCTTTCAAGGTTTATGCTAAGCTAACTATTACTTTCTGGCTGCATCTGTTAGCGTACAAACGTAAGATTGATACCACCTTATCAAACATGTTTATATTTCAAAAATTCCCAGCTATTCCATTTAACCTTAACTACTATAAATGATGTTTTCATCAAATTTAATTCAGGTTTTTAAGTTGCACTGCCTCTCAGTTCTGATAAAAACCTGCTAACTTAATGTTCATAACTTAATGCTGTCTTTTTTCTGAACTTTAAACTGAAAGTTAAGATTTTTATTGATGTGAGCTAAGAACACAACATTGGTCATGTGATAACAGGTGAATTTATACAACACTTGAACTTTGTCCAAGATCAAGGATAGTGAGGAGTTGAAAGCCCTTGATAAAAAAAAAAAGCTAGTCAGTGGACTTTGAGTGTAGATTCTTTTGGACTTAAATTGTAGTTCATAAGGTCACAAATAATCAACCCAAGATATTTTTAATATTTAACAAGCTTGGGCTTGAAATATATTCAGTAAACTTTGTTGCTA
>JAQMCX010000058.1:4882689-4915817 GCA_029814765.1 Acanthurus leucopareius | reverse complement strand
TGCTAACAGTCAGTATAACAGTCACAATATTCAAATGTCCATGGAAATATCTCTATCCACATCTCTGCGTTATGTAAACGTTTCCGACAAAATGAGAATGTGTAGGCAGCAAACATATTGTGAACCTGTTATACCCTCTGCTTTCTTCAATAAGGAGGAAAACTACCTACTACAGGTGTAATTAAAAATATATATTTAGGTAGAGTATTGCTCTAATTTGCAATGCACATATTGGTCCAAATAACTGGTTTTAACAAGGAATAAGCTTAAACTTTTGCTAAGATTACAAATAAAGTTCCAACCAAGCCTGTCTTCTATACAATGCTACTGAATGAACTTTACACTGTAAAGAACTCTTAATGTAAGTTTCTTGTTAGTCAAAATTCTTGTGTGGATTTTCATTTATGTTTCATTTTAAGGTGGATTTTCCCTGCCAAATAAAAATCCAACGAACCCTCATTCTGTAATGTTACCCTATTTTTTTTAAGTTCTGCAGCACTATGGACAGTTCTTCATTAATGACAGCTGTGTGGGGCTCAACCCTGCTATAGAGGATACTATTTTTTCACACATCATTAAGTTTATTATCAAGAGCTCTAGCATTTAACTGATATTAAACAGCAAAAAAAGAAAATATCAGGATAAGTGCACATTTGAAACAATAGTACAAATCTTTTCTCAGACAAATAATGACATCATTATATACAGTATGCCACCCTCCCTTCTTTTTCCATCAGGACTCTGTTTTCTTTTTTTTTCCCCATACAACGTAACTTCATACTGTTGATGTTCTATTGACAATATTGGTTACTTTCACTTTCACTGCTGAGAATGCTTACTGGGACCAGTGAAAGCAAAGCTCCTAACAGGTTAGTGAGAGAGAAATTGACACCAGCAATACTTTTGAAAAAGAAAAATGAACGTTTTTTTTTTTTTTAAAAAAAGAAGCCTGTTTCATGAATCATTGCTCATGTAACATAACCGTTTTTGTGACATTTTCTAAAGGTAAAAGTTCCTCATGTGTCATTGTCCCCATGTTGATGGATGTCAAAAAATGTAACGCATCACTGGCTTCTTCAGTGCAACTCTGGTCAAGAAGTGAGACAAAGTAACACTGATTCAAAAAACTAAACTTATATGTCTTTTTTTATAACGTGTCTGAACCTACAGAAAGTCTCCAAAATCCATAATAAAGATGTACATGCATTGCAAGACTAGAAAGGTACACTGATCTCTGGTATAGAGAGGACCTGGCTCAACCTCTGAAATCTTTTCAGCTCCTTTCATTATTTCTTTCCAGTAGGTAGAGAGAGATGGAATAAAGTTTAACTGGGTTAACTCATTTTGCATCATTTTTAACGGGGGTCTATGTGGACAAAGGTGCCAGAGGAGCCACTCAAGGTCACAAATGGCACTAATCTACAAAAAGTAACTGAATCCATTTCACAGATGAGTTGAACCAGGTCATTAGCTACAGGCTCATGTTTGTCGACTGTACAAGGATACAACACCTTCAGTGTTTAAAAAGGATCACATGGTTAAAGCAGGCAGTTTCCTGGTGTGTACAGTTAACACCCACACTTTGAGATTAAAGGAAGCTCTGATATACTCAGCGTTGCCGGTGGCGACCCAGGATGAATCAATGTCATGACAGGAAGTAGCCACCTTTACACATCTGGTCCATTATGAACATCTCATCATCCCTGATTTACATGTCTAGGCTGTGATACTAGCCACAATTAAAGGCACATGTCACACAATATGATGAGGTTTCTCTGTGCATTCGCAGCTTTCTAGCTTCAAGAGTCGACAGTTTTTTTTTCCCAAATAATAATTCAGCATATAAAATGTTGAAACCACACAAGCTTTGTTATCATCACAGGAATGAGAGCATCTGTTAAAAATTGAGAGCAATAGTTGGACCAGTATTTGTTCTGTGCAAGCATGGTTTAAAGTTGTTGGACCCGGGTCATTGTAGCCGCTCCCAATGAAAGCAGTTTTAGGTGAAAGGTAACATTTTGGGGAATGGGCTTTGTCAGTTTCTTACCAAATAGTTAAATAAAAAGATCAATACCACTTTCAAGGCAGTCTGTTTAAGTATGATGCTCCAGCACGCTATAAAACTACAACGTTCTGGTTTCGCGCATTAATTTTTGTACAGATTAAAAGATTTTAGAGGTACATGTAACAGTAAGCCTCTATTTCTGGTCTTTAGCTACCGAAGTCTGTAGTTCATGTTTACTGTCCAGATGCATGTATCAATCTTTGAATCTAACTCTTAGCAAGAATCTAAGAACTATACTTCTAAAATGTCAAAATAAACCTTTCAGAGCCTCACAAAATGGAAAGCGAAATTTAAATGCTAATTTTACTGTTAAGTACTTGATCCCACAATATTTGCACATAGCAACAGAAAAAATGAAGACAGCAGCTAATCTGCTAACCCAATTATTCTGTAAGATCCTAAACTTGTTACACTGAGGAGAAACAGTATCATAATGTAAAGCAGTATTGCAGGAAATGTCCATAAGCTTATGAATATACAGAGAAACCTCAGGAAACTTTTTTTTTTGCTTTGCTATTTCGTTTAACAGTGACTTTCTCACATTTTACCACTTTTTTAAATTCAAACTAATGCATTATCAATTTTCCCTTATTCATAAATTTACAAATACTTTCTACACTGCAGTTAGTTTGATTTTAGGATACAATTTGAGACAATGAGAATGTATTTATGATCTTTAAAGGCCTTTGCGCCACCTAAGTTGTACTTGATTCATTCTGATGATGATGCCATGAAGGATATTTGCATGCAGAAGTTTAATGAAGTCAGTAAATCTCTGAAATTGAACAGCGGAATGAAACATCTAAAGATGAGAGCTCGAAGTCAACACGTTGTTTTGTCTGATGTTTCTTTCATGTCTGAAAAAACCTGCATCCGTTAGACAAAGTTACTTTGATGACACAACTGTCTAACTCTCTTTTTGTGTAAGTCTGTGTCGGTGTGTCACAGAGCTCCAACACAAGGCAGATAAAAGACAGGGCCTGTCCTGGGACTACATGAATCATCAGAAACTGTAGAAGTCATCTTGCACCATTGTGCCTCACCAAGGAATTTAAACTAAAGCATACAGGGTCACAGAATCACCCACACAAGAAAAACCCATGAATGGTAAAAAAAAAAAAAAAAAAAGAAAGAGATGAGTTTGGACAGACAGTATAAAAAGATTTGATCAATTCTGAGCAGCCAGGTGCTTTTTAGAATTCACAGAAATGGTTAAGCATAAATCCAAGGCACAAAGATTTTTTTTTAAAAAGCCTCATTATGCTTGGGAGGAGTGGCAGCTCCCTGATCGTGGTGAACACTTTGCCCTTAATCCAGAGGAGATTTCATAAAGGAGGCTCAGAAAACTGGACTTAAAGATGAAAATCTTGCTTCATTAAACCTGATTTTACACTCTGTCTCTAGAGCAGTTTCTTAGTCAGGTGACATGCGCAGTCCTGAAATTTAAAAGCAATGCAAATTCAAATTATGCACACAAAAAGTGCACTGCACCCTTCATGTTTGCTGAACAATACCTGGTATTGAGGTTTTATAAAGATTACAATTTGGTGTAAATTAAAGTGCATCTGTTGGAACCATAATTAGAAGTCAGACTCCATCTGCCTTCAATGTACAAACTGCAGCTGACAGAAAATAAGATTATAAACATGTTTTGAGGGGAGGGTCCAGAATAAGTCGGAAAACCAGGAAGAACAGAACTTACAGGAAATTTTTATTTTGTTAAGTTATAACTCCATGAACTGTTGTTTCTTCTACAGTAATACTTCAAACAGCTTTTCTAACTCCAAATAAAATGGTTAAATACAAAGGTTTTCAGAAATGAAAGAAAAACTCATGTGATCAGGTGGCAGGAGTTGAACATTCGTGATGTTGACGCCTCGTCCTGCAACCTGATCAGGTTCGTCTGAGAGCAAAAGTGTCTGTGCTAACTGAACTAGCATCCATCCAAGGAAGCTCAGGTAAATGTAAGCGAGTCAAATTAATCAAAGGAAGTCTAGTTTACAGTCTGAGCTCACTCTTTGAAATAACTCAATGTCAGAGGTCAAAGACGGCTCATCGGGGTGGTACAGGATGTAGACGACCACAGTGAGATAAATGAGGACTGGGAGGACAGAACCTCCTCGTACAACAGAGCTGCTGGCAACCACTGCAGACTTAATGCCACGAATTAATCTGCTTGGGCTCTTTAGAAGCTTTTTTCTGTGACTGTGGTAAAGCCTTTAGTCATTTGTCTCCATTTATTTAATGATGACTACACATCAGTGTTGATACAAAAATTCTACTTGTGTTTCTGGTCTATGTACACTGAGTTTGTAACCCTTTACTCTCCTGCTACATTTGATGAAGTGCTTAGATTTACAGTAGCTGCTTTGAGTGTCTAGTTTTGGGGTGATTCATATTGGTGTAAAGACTGATCAACACAGATTGTTTTTCGAGGTGTTTTTGATGTCACCCACCCACACCGCTCATAGACCAGATTTGTTTTTTTGCTAAGACACCATCTGCCAGGAACCCCCATTCTTTTGAGCTATGAGTCCATTTTTCCCATTTAGTGCCCGGAGTGGAGCCTAATCTTCACACAAAGCTAACAAAACATTTTGAAGTTATCAGTGGTATCTGTAATGGCTCATCAAGGCTTCCAGTTTCACTGTGGACATGTGAAACTTGTACAGGGAAATAAAATCATCGAGTTGATAAGCCAGAAGAGCTTCTTTCTTCCTGTGTAAACCTTGTGCCAACTAGCCTGCTTAAGAACTAAGTTTGTACAGTAAACATGGTGGGCTGCCGGCCTCTCAGCACCTCAGGAGCTGCTGCTAAGAACAGCTGGTTGTGAGCGAAGAGACGGCTGTGTGGATTGAACGCCTCAGTGTTTCAGGACACATGACAGGTAATTAATTGTCAATGGAAAAGCAGTGCACGATACTCTTAAAGTTAGTATCCCTGTTGCAGTAAAGGCTTTTTAACAGTTTATGTGCATCATAGTGCCTCAGATTTACGTTTCCCCAATGCTACTGCTAATACGTTGTTGAATTTTAACTTGGTCTGATAGTGAAACAGACTCAAGGAATTTTACATGAACTTGGCAACAGCAAACAAAAGACAGATGACCTTAATGACAAGGTAAGTATTTGTTGGCAATTTTACCCTGAAACATGGACACTTTGAACTCTTTTCCACTCTGCTGATCCCAAAGGCAGGTTTGATTTGCTCAAATGTCAACGTGTAAACAGACTTCAAATAACTAAAATGAATTTTCGTTTTGCAATTTTAACTATTTAGTTCTAAAGTCTCCCTGGAAATGCCCCTGAAAGATGCTAGATTACCTCTTTTCTCAGCAAAGTTCTTTTATAAATAAAATGTTATGTTCCAGCTGAATCCCAAGTGTTGGCTTTTGGAGCTTTAGACCACCAAAAAAAATAAATTCTCTTACTCAATCCTGCCATTTGAAGTGGCTGTAATAACTATTTTCTTTTCAAATATTTATTTCCTTGTTTGAGTCATCTCTTTCTCCTGGTGCCATCAAGTCCAAATAGGGCAGTAAAAAAAAAAAAGAAGTCCAATTTAGTTGTTTGGAAAAAATAGGGTAAACAATGATTTGCCTTCGATGGGGTGCGAAGCACGATAGGGTAAATGCCTCTGTGAAAGGTGAGCTTTAGTCAAATCCCTCGTCTTCTTTTCCTTTTGTCAAAAAAGAGGTGTTTCTTTTATGTATCACTTAAGAGGAGAACGGGAGATATTCGATGAGTCCAGAACAAACCAGACCAGAACGCTCAAAGACCTCGACACAGCACACCACTATGGTAAACTCTTCCGTGCTGATGATGAAATATGTGTATTCATGTGTTTGACAAAGACAGAGAATGAAAAAGCGAGAGGGACACTATGATGGTTTATGACAAGTTGCATGTGTGTGTATCTGAGTGTGTATGTGTGTCTAAGTGAGAGGGTTCTCCAGTGGTGTATCTATGACACTCCGTTCACCAGCGGAGGAGCGTCCTGTTTGTCCTTCTTCATCCCTCGGTCTCTGATGGGTCTCTGATGGTGATGTCGAGACGGGCCCTCACCGCTGGCATTGATGCCACCCTGGGATGAGGAAGCCCCCCCTGCTCCTCCTCGCCCCCCTGTAGAGTGCTGCACGCTTCGCTCGTTGTTACCGTCCACACGGATCTGTGAAGGAAAGGAAACAGGTACAGTCTGATTCCACACTTCACAGCTATTAGCGCAGGGTACATGTGATCACATCCATGATCACTGATGTTCAGTAATGACAGGAATGACTTAACAGCATGTGAGATCGCTGTCTTGTAACATATCCAAAGCAAAAAGCTTTAAGACATATGGCAGTTTTACTGATTCATTTTGAGTCTTAGAGAAGGTCAAATCTGATCTGAAGAAAATAGCACTGTTGGGTTTCAACAAATAGACTAATTTAACCAATAGAAATACTAAAATATGATGCCAAAATTGGCTGGAATATCATTATATTTACACATTGTTTCATAATTGCAACATGTAATCTCCATTGTCCAAAATATTTCCCTGCTATCCGCATTGCCTGAGATACGAGTCACCTCCTGGGTTTAGAAAGTTGGCATCATGTGCTTATTTGTAGCTCTAGTGGTAGTGTCACTGAGAGTTTTTTTCCCCTCTAATTCCCTACTCAGGGACACTCTAACATAAATACACATATTTATCTTCCTGGTCTCCAGTCACTCCATTTACAAACAGACGGCTCTGTCTAAATGGTGAGAAGTGTTTCCTTAATACTGTCAAGACTTAAGCACAAAACAGAAGATCATTCTAGTGACATTTCAGCGTTTTACCTGTAAGGTGTCTTCCTGCACTCTTGATTTGGGGTCTCTGATATGACGAGTCCTTGGCTCGTTCCACTGCATGTCATCACCTAAACACGCATAGAAACACCTTAAGTCTCATTGTTTCATCCTTTAACCATATAAAGAATTTTTGTCACTGCACATACTGGATCTTAAGTTATCAGAGAAACAAATTATGTCTCACTGTCATTAAATATTCTCTGCACTCTTGTTTCAACAGAAGAGATGAGTAGGGGAAGAGGGCCAGATCCACTTCTGTCTTAACTAAATATTTTCAGGTCTCTAGCTAATTTTAAAACACTGAATCCATCAGCACACATGACATTTATTATGGACTCTATTTGTAGCCTGTGCTGACGTTATCTTCTCGTCTCTCACTGTTCTGCTCTTGAGAATGACTTAGTAAGGACAGTTGGTGGTAAACTTAATATGTAATATGTTTTTATTCTCTGGGCCATAATTTCAAGGTAAGTATCTCTTTTTTTTCAAGTTACTGCACTCTCATTTCTTACTCATTTTTAATTTTTTACAACTTAAATTAACATGATCTTCTAACATCATCATAATTAGCTTTATCTGCAGGCAAATGGTAGAAAGATGACAGAAATGTAGTTGTATCACTGATTGAGAGAAAAGTTCATCAAGCTTTTCAACTGCAAGTATTTGACTGTTCTCTATATAAATCCCTGAGAATACCAGCTGAAGACAATTCTGAATGACAGGAGGTCTCAACAAAAAGAAAAATGACAACCTATAATAACTACTGCCAACCTTTGTAGCCTCCTCCTCCTCTTCCTCTCCCTCCTCGTCCCCGTGGTCCTCCTCCTCCTGCTCTCTTCCTCCCATCTGTCCGTCTTGGAAGGGTCCCGCCTCCTGTCATCAGTTCCTCAGTGGGGGCCAGCGACCAATCGCTGAGCTCGTCTCTGTGGTCCGACTCTGTCTCTGAAGCGTTGGATGCCTCTGAGTTGGTGCCTGAGTGAGGACAGATCAAACCTCATTCAAACAACTAAGCACTGATTAACCAGTTTGTGTCGTAATAATGTTATTGTCTGTGGAAGAGTCTGTCCATTCTGTGCCTGGAGCCTTGTAATAGCTTGATATTTAATGTTCTCTCCATTGAAATTTAGAGAAATACAAACACTCATTTTATCTTGAAATGGGGCCACTGTGTACTGCAAGTGAAGTAATTACGTCTAACTAATTATGGCCGAAAATACACTCAATTGAAGCCAGAGAGTCAGCTCTGTTTTACTTCCTCATTGTGGCTTTAACATCCAAACAAATGAGAGCACTTAAACACAGGGCTGACTGTAACTGAGATGACTTATATAAAAATAAAACCTAAGATAATTCAATTTATATTTTATGTTCATGAGCAAAGTCACTGAACTGGAATAAGAAGATACTGGTTGATTTTAACACTTGAACTCACTTCTTGTTGTCGAGATGTGATAATTTCAGTGTACCTGAGGCGAAAGCTGCACCTCCTCCTCTTCGGCCTCTGCCACCTCTTCCTCCCCCTCCTGCGTAGGGCTTCCCTCCCCCGCCTCCTCCTGCACCTCTCCCCATCCCCAGCCCCATGCCGTTATCGAACACGTAGGCTTTGTCTTTCAGGTTCCGAGGCCCCGTTCCTCCTCCTCCACTTCCCCCTCCTATCTGTCTCAGCTGCTCGTCAATCTGAAGGCGCTCCAGGCGAAGCTGATCCACCTCCTGTGGACATGAAAAATTCAAAAAACATGAAAATGAGCATGTATCATGCACACTGTTACCCCCGTTTCAATCTTGTTTAGCAACAGCAAGTACAAGTGTAACAAATTCATGAACAGCCCTTTTTTATCCATTTTTCTGTAAATGTACACACTGTTTCTTCAGGTCATCAGCTTACATTTTAAACAAAGAAAGGTAAGTATTGTTAGAAAATGTTATAATCTGTACATTTGGTAACACTGTACCTGAAGAGATCACAAAACAGGCTCTGAAAGGTTCTGTATTTGTAAGAACTCAAAACATTTTTAAGGTCGAATCTTTAACTGTTATTTTAGGAAAGCAGGAAATTAGTGGATTAGAAACTATGGTTTTGGTTTAATTTATGTTGATGTATTCAGCCTTTCCTCTCTGTCTTTCTCTCCTTTGCTAAAGGAGTTGTCAGCTCTCCTCCTTGCATTGGGCAGAACAACACCCCTTTGCTGTGAATACACTCCCGCTGGGGAGCTTTCCTGTCCTGGGCCATACACAAAAAGCATTGTTGAAGCACAATACACCTCTGTGCTTTGTTAAATCCCAAATGCAATCTGTGTGTAAAAATAATTTAATAAATACCAGTTAAATCAGGTTGGCCCTGCGTCTTGAATAGTACTATACTACTAATATTGAATATGTTTAAACTCAAAAGTTTTAAGACCAAACTAAAAAACAAAGAAAAGCAATGCATTAATGATCATTTTCCTTCATTTATGTGCAGCAGTGCCCATAACAATGAATATATGCAGATGTGAGTATAAAGACAGTCCGATGCTCTGCTCCGAGAAGCCATCTGAGAAAACATCCTGTAAAACCTGAAACACCAGCTCATTGAAATTCTTCTCTGAGTCAACCCAAAGCTCACCACCATATTCAGGATATGTTTGCATGGTGCACAGTGAAACTTTGAAATGTAACACTCCGTACGCAAGATTCCTACTGTACTTAGGTTTCTGTATATCTGCATCACTGCAGTGAATCCAGTTACTCAGTTTTTTCATTTCTGTAAAGACTCTGCTGCCTCAGTGATGAACCCTCTTTGTGTTGTTTGCTGCCTCAACACTGCTACATTAATCACTATGCTGAATTTGATTCCTCTGTGTGATTATTAGTTAAGCAAAGAAAGGAAAGGAAAAAGGCTTATAAACACAGTCCTTTGACTAAGTCATTCATATTCCTATGTGAATTTTGTATTTAAAATGATTCAGTGTTATAATTCTTTTGTTAAAAAAACATGTTTTTTTTGCTCAAGTTATTCTGAATTACTGCTTAAATTTCAATGGGATTATTGACAAAAGCTCTGAGACAGTTGTTCAAATATTTGGAAAAAGTTTGCTCATACCCCTTACCCTCAAGAAAGAGAGCACAGAGACAAACAACAAGACAAAATTTTGGATTTCTAAGTCATATAATTACACTGTTATCTTATGCTTAAACAAAAAAGGTGGGATGTCAAGCCACAGTAAAAGAGATCTAAAATTCTAAAAAAAACCCCCAAAACATTACTGGTTATTATACACACCTTAAGGTAGTTGAGATGATAGTCCAGCAGAACTGTGGCATTGGAGATGCTTTCCTTTGTCCCCACAAATACAAATGGCACCATTCCCTGTGAGAGTGGTAAGAAAGACAAACAAATTTAAAATTCTCCTCACTTGCAGCTGGTCTGTTGGAACATGATGTGTACTAGCAGGAGTGAAGATATGAACTTTACTGGAATAAGAAGTCAGTGATTTAGTGGTCTGAAGGTTGAGCCTGACTCCAGCATAAGTTTAAAAAAGTCTCTTAGCTGTTAAGTAAACAAAGTAAACAGCAGTGTTAGTCTTTTCTTTCCCACTGACCTCGTCTGCTGCTGCTGCTGCTGCTGCTGGAGTCTTTTTGTCGTTCTCAGGCTCGATACGAACTCGCACCACACCAGACTTATCAACCACTTCCTGGATCAGTTTGCCATTTTTGCCGATCACCTTCCCTGTGAAGCAAAACATCATTAGTTGCAGTCTGCTGGGACTTTGAAGTCAAATAATCTTGCTGAACCTTGAATAGATTGATGTCACCACATGAATAATCTCACTGTCACACTTGATTGATTTTCTCACCGACTAAGTTCCGCGGCACTTTGATGACATCCTCAGAGAATTCCAGGAAACTCCTGGCCATGCGCACAGCATCCTGGTCCTTAGATAAACATCAAACAAACGTGTTGGATTTTCTGTAACCTCCATACCACATTCAAGTTTATCTTTGACATAAAATTCAAAATAAAAAAAGCTTTGAAAAAAGAAGTACAAACAGAAAGTAAATCTTTCTACATTTAACTCTGTACTAGTAAATCCATGGGTAAGTTGGCCGTACTTATCAGATTACCAGTTCATTCATACCTCTCCGTATATGTGAAAGGTGCACGTCTCCTCATCCAGGTCTATGTTTGTGACTCCAGGGACTTTACGGGCCTGTTGGATGTTGGCCCCGTGAGTACCGATGGCCAGACCCATCAGGTCATCCCGAACTGCAAACTGTTCATGAAACCGTGACGCCAGCTGCCTGGAACTCTGCAGAAACAACAAGAGAGACAAAAAGGAAAAACATCATGACTGCCACAACAGATTAAGTAATAGTTAAGTAATTCCTGAATGATGATCTTTTAATGAAGCTATAACCACTTTAACACATTTATACAAGAACACACAACTGAAGTGGCAGTTGTCTATAAGCCTCATTCTGTGTGTGTGTGTGTGTGTGTGTGTGTGTTCAAGTGTCTACCTCCAGTTGTCTGCTGGCCTCTTCGTTCCTCTGCATGAGAGACAGTTTGGTGCGGAGGCTCCTGAAGTGCATGTCACTCATCATATTGGCTCTCTTTGTGGTGACCTCATTTACCGACTGAGAGAACAATCGAAGTTTAATTAACAGAAAGAATCCAACAATTTTCACCTATTTATTTATTTTGACTTTGAGGTTTAACGAACCAAAATGACCAGCTGCTTCTTCTCTGAGTCGTAGGTGACACTGAATGCTCCCACTGCCTTTTTGAAGTCTTTGTGTGCTGATTCCTTGGAGCACCTGTCAATGCAGAGTAACAAATACTTTATGTCATATCAGTTCACGCCCTTAGATAATTCAATAATCAAGGCAGACTGTTGAGAAATGTATGTGTATATATTTTCAGTTCTTCAATAATTTTTGTTAAGCTCATGAAGCACTATTTAGTCTTTTTAGAGCCCATTACATACATGCACACGTGGAGCAAAGCCACTTGTTTCCTTTGACTGCTGCAGCATATTGAGTGTTGCATCAGATCACGGCTGTGCTACTGAAACATGTGACTCTGTGTTCATCTCCCAGATGCAGCTACATATCAGCAGGTTTTGTTTCAAAGCTGTATACTTCTGACAAGGGACTGATCTATGTTGGCAACTGTTACATTGGCTCATGTTCTTAGAGTGAAGGCTGCCAGGTGGCAGGGACCAGTGCCAACTGAAGTCAAGATGATGGAAAATGCTAATAATACATTTCTGAAAATCAAAATTGAATCATTTTTACCTTCATGTGTATAATTATAAAATGTTATTTATAGTAACAACATATTGATTCTTATGCCCACCTTTTAACTGCATGCCATCATTGATGACACAGTACAGTCCACAAAGCTGACCTGCTTCTGAAATTTGGCTCACTAGCTTGCTTGCATCTAAAAAGCCAGACCTAAGACCTGATGAACAGACCGAAAGCCCAGCCGACAACAACTCAGCTGCAACAAAATCGAGTAAAGCTCACAAGTATGAGGCAGCACTGTAAACCCCTGCCCCAGCAGCTAGTGCACAAGTGTAAATGCTTTCTAACTGAATATTTCTTGTGTTTTCTTGCACAGAACATTGGCTCTTGTTGTATACATTAATGCAAGATCAAGTGTTACTTTATAGCAGAGAATCAAAGTTGGTCCTGTTGGAATGTATCTGACTAAGAAGTGTCTTGCATGCTGTAATGTGTTTATGCTGAACATAAAGGTCTCTGCATATCAAACTCACATCTGCCGTAGATCCTCAGGTACATCCAGTCTGATCTTGATGAAGGTGTTTTTGGTGGCTGGTTTGTTCGGGTTGACCGGCCGTAACCGCTCCAGCGTCACTATCTCATTTAATGTAGCATCACATGCAGCGTACTCTATTACATAAAACTAGAGATACAGAGAAACAAAGATAATGTCAGCATGATCTGGTCTTGCATATTTTGAAAAGCTAAATAGAGAGGTTGGGAAAAATATGAACAAGAAATGTGTCTTAATACTTAGAATATAAAATTAGTTTTAGGGACACAACTGAAAAGTTTTGGAAAGAAAAATTGGTGTGACAGAAACAAGAATGGAAAAGACACAAAAGGAGGGACTAAAGGCATAAAAAGACAGTAGATGAGATAGAGTGTAAAACCAGGCCGGAGAACAAAATAGGGAGTAGAAGAAAGAAAGGACTCACAACAGTGAGACAAGTCCAACAGTTTAGCCTTATTTAATCCTCTAACTACTTCAAAAGCTGATATCTGGATCCTGATCTCAACATTGTGGCCTTAAAGATGGACAGCAAAGTTACCAGCATCTATCATCAAAATTAATGATAGATGGTAGAAGTATCTGCTCTCTTCAAGAACCGTATAATTTTCTGTGTATTCTGAAATATTATACCATATAAACCAATGATAAGTAACTACTGTGATGCTGATGTTATCTTGATGCTACTTGTTGTCGCTTTGATCCGACTGAAATGATGATACCCAGCCCTACACAGCCTTGGAAACACTGTGATCTGAGCCTTACCTCTCCTTTGACCATGCGAACTTTGGCCAGCCACCACCCACAGGGCTCCTTGTCATTAGCCCTGGAGTAAACCTGGCAACACACAGGCACACACACACATGTATGAAAAAAATGTTACATATAAAAATCAAGGAAAAATAAATGAAAGTAAGAAATAAGATGTTACTGATTTAACACATTATTGCACTGCTTTTTTTCCATCAATTCTTATTTTGCTTCCTAATGGTGACGCTTAGATCTCCCTATTAACAGAGGTCCATCTTAACTTAAAACTGTGGTGATTTAGTAATGTAATCTACAGCAGAAATTGCAAAAGGAACTTCTGGATATGAGAAAATGTAATAAATAAAAAAACATTTGATAGTAATAGATTTCAAAAACAGCTCTGAGAGTACTGAATGAATCCTACCTCGACCTCATCACTCTCATTTATCTCTTTGCAGAGCCCTGTTGGAGGAGGAAAGCGCACGTCCTGCAATGGGATCTGACGCTCTGGCTGCCAACTGGTACAGAAGAACACATGCAAGTTTATTACAATAAGCATTAATTTCTCCTTTGGCAAAAGGTAGCATTTAACAGTAAGTCAGGTATTATTGTGTATGCACATGACTCACTTGTTTTCAAATGCAACAGTGACTGACCCTTCATGAACATCCTTCACAAAGGCCTACAAGGATCACAGAAGAGAACAAAAGTCAGAGAAACTAGATACAAGCATGTTGATGGAAGCATGTCTGACCCCACTCTGATAGAAGGTAATATGCTCCCTTTCAGCTCATTACTATTGGACCTTTTTCCATTTGATCTATTCATCACATCACCAATCATAACAATCTACAGATAAATTAGCGAGCAGCAAACTGCGTGTATGTCAAATGGTGAAAACATGGACAACCTTACAGCTCTATAAATTTCGTATGTACTCTATGCTTTACCTCTGGTACAAAGGCGATGCACGCTATTCCATGTGCTTTCTTCTACGAATTTATGCTGTTCAGTGGAGCATGCGCAGGATACCTAGGCCAGTTTGGGTCTTCTGAAGTGTATGTGTGCAGGAGTAAATTGATCTAAAACTGCATTATCTAGGTGTGTTAGTCTGACTTGGAGAAATTCGATTTAGCATGAGTCATAGTGCCATTTTTACATGTATTTTAAAAGATAAGTTTTAGTCAGACTAACCCAATAAATCGACCTTTTTTAACATCATGTAGATGTACTGATTGAGCTTCTGGAGAAAAAGGTGACCGTGAACATCAATGTTCTTTGGAAAAAAGGAAAAGTAATTTAAACCAAAGGGCATAAAAGTGACTTTTGCCTCTTTGTCGTGTCTGCTGCTGTCTAACACCTGAGAACCTCACACACTGGACAGCAGTCAGACTCCAGAGCAGAGCCCACTGCGGTGGAAGGACACTGACTTTGGGATGTGTTTTACTGAAGTCTGCATGATTATGCTCATTATCATCATGTGCAACACATGGGAGACAGTGTGATATCAATTTCTCAAACATCTTTTGAACAAGCAGAACACAAACTTGCAGAAATGTTACATCTTTGGCCACTCTGCCTGCCACTGACTTGCATGCCCCCTTAATCCACACAGCAGCCATATGGACCTTGTTAGGTGCTGAAAGTGAACTCTGTTTATCCTCCAAAGCTAAGAATTTATAGACAAAAAAAGATAATACAACATTATGTATATTAAAGAGGTTGGACATCTTAAAAGTGACCAAGTGCAGAAGAGCTCTGCAAAGTTATGTTGTGACAGGATATGCAACAAAATTTCTGATTACCACTAAAAGTAACCATCCCAGCAAAATTTATATTTAGATTATTTTAAATATATTAATTCCTTACACAATTTATTCTAACCCAAGACATGTTTGCACTGTTTATGTAATAGACATTAATCTCAAATTTAACAAATGAACCCTATAGTTTCTTCAGAATCTATTAATTTTCAGGATAAAAATTGGCAGAATCGTTAAATTTTATGTCATAAAAAAAACATTTATCAATATGGAGAAAACTGACTTAATATTTTGTGCCATATCATCTATCCCTGGCATCAAGTAAGTAAGGAGTTACAAATCTGCAACCCAAGCCTGCCCCAAGCCCACGCTGTTAGCAAGAAAACAGCCTAAATTAATTCCTTTTTTTGGGGTTTGGCCTTGAGTCAGGTTTGGCTCTCTCTGGTTGTACACAGGCTGCGTCCATGTGTGTCAAGGGCTGCAAGTAGGACATGCAATGCCTTGAAGGAAAAAGAGAGATAGAGAGTCTAGTCTAGGGGTTGATTAGCCTGGCAAGCTAGCTGTCAATAATGGATGAAATTAAGCGAAAACTTAGAAAAGGAGAGTTACTCAAAATGCCAAAGGATTCAGGGAAAGCTTTTCCATACCAATAACATTTCAACTTCCTTAACCTATTACCAAGCCTGAACAAAAATCCTTACAAGGTCATGACTACTTTAGGTGTCAATTTGAGGAGAAGATGATCTGGGTTGGGAATGACATGTTAAAAGATAATATTTCAGTTTGATAATATAAGTTTAACCTCTGTAAACAGGTAAGATAAATGGATGAAGGATAAATTGCTTATTGGCTTTTAACAGCAGATGAGGCTACTATTACTATTACTCTGATGTTTTTAGTCCACTTGAAATCAAAAATCTCTTTTTAATCCTTTTAGACCACATCGCTGGTCGTATTGTTCGCAAACTTAACAATGCTAGCAAGAATAATTACAGAAATGTTGTTTCTTTTTATTTTTTTAAGAAAGTTCAATCACTTTTACTTCCTGGTAAAAAAAAAAAAAAATCAATAACGCGACTTTTGACATCTTGCCCAGAGCAATTTCAACCAATAGTATCACTACATTCACCTGTCAGTCAATCTGCTGTTAGCAACCTTGACCGATAGTAGTAGCCATTGTAGTTGTACTTGAAACACCAGATTCTTCCATAATTGCTAAGATACAGCCCACTTTTCGAAGGTCCAACCAAATTAATCCAAACGTTTTATTCTGCAGTCATATTATGTTTTTGTTGGAAATACACCAGGATACCGAAGTAAGGTACATTTGAGATGCCATTTGAAGTGGACTTAACCATATTTTATTAATAAATTAATAAATAAATAAATAATTTATTTATTCATTTTTGTAATTTGAATTATTCTAGCATATAATCATTTTATGAATCCATTAACAAAAGCAAACTATGAGTTGTCTTCATCACAAGAGGGTTTACTATAAACATTGAGAATATTTTCTAAGAAGTGAAAATGTGACAAATACTTAAAATCAAGCACAAATTGATGTACTCCCTTTAAAACAAATCTGCTTTTCAGGGGAAAAAAGTAAAGAGAAATATGTACCTTATTCATTGAATTGTAAGCCTTCTGCCTTTACTCATTCTAGTCGGACACTTAACACTTAACAAATACTTAAGCATCTGAATGCAATTATGAAATGTATCTATTCTTCAAAGGCCACAGCAATTTTTTAAAAATTATTTAGATGGAAGAGAAGTGACCAGCTTTTAAGTAATAACTATTGATTAAAAGCTCACTCATCACGAGGAAACCATATAGAGAAACTGACTTTGTCTCCTAAAAAGTAATAATAGACAAAAAACCTGTTCTCAGGTTCATAATTTAAAACACAACAACAACAGACCGTGCAATAACCTTCCACCTGGCTGGCATTATTAAACCCTCTGTGTGCCAAATTTACAATGTCTGGATTTGGCATCCCTGGTTAAGGCGTCAAAGTCCACTTCCTTACCAAATGAATTACTTTTTAACAGCAACGACACTGCTCTTTAGAGGAGAAGACTTTAGAAAGTGACTGACTTGTACCACTGGTGAGCTAAAAACACTTATCAGCTCACAATACAAAGAGGTAATGGTAAAACCATGTTACAGTTGTTGCGGTTTACACCTCTGCATCGCAGCCCACATAAGCATTTTTTTTTTTCAGTAATTCAGATATAGTATAATAAAGTGAAAGCATGACAAGTCAGTCCAATTATCTCACCAGCTCCATAGCAGCAGGCGGCAAAAGTTGAGTAGTTGGCAGAGTCTGCATTCTGTTTTATTCTAGGTGCATTTTGTGGATCTATTTAACTCATCTGAAACTGGCTAATTGCATTAAGTGCTATAATTTGATAATAAAACAAGCCAAGAATAAAACTTTATTCAAACTGTGTGCCAAAAATCACATTTTGTATCCATTTGGTGACATGTTTGGCCAATGCCACACCCAACTAAGATACAACTACATCCCTGCTGACGTTGGCACATTAAACTTATCTAAAAGCCAAGGAAAATTATTTCAGGCTGGACTGATAAATATATTTATGTTCAATTCAGGAATTTACTTAAGTGGAGAGCTATATTTCTTAAGGCATTCTAAATGATTCAGGTCACACTGAATTGAGGAGAGTCTAGAAAAGATCATACTTTTAGAAGAGTGCAGCACACAAGTGCAGAATGGTTTGCAATCCTAGTCAACAATCTCAAAGCTCTCGCTGATGGTTAGACTGGTTATGTAGCCTCTTATACTACTTTCAAGCAATTACAATTCAATCTCACTAATTCTGCAACCAAAGTAGTAGTGTGACTCTTCATCTTTAATGTTGATATTTAGTGGTTATATTTTGGTCTTCTACCACTTGTAGAAAATGAGGAAGACGGTCAGTAAACTTGAGCTGGTGCTATGTTATTTATTGTTACCAATTTTCTATTACCCTGGTAATGTACATTAATTCAGTGCCTATGGGGAGCAGTTACTTTGCAGTTTATGCCTTTCCAATTAAACACTTACTGACAACATGTTAACTATATATTTCATTTTCTTTCTTCTTTTCTTATTCACTTTTGCCTTTGCTACTGTACTTGGTTCTGTCTCCCTTTCTTTAACTTTTTCTACCAAGTGACGGCATATCATGACAAAGTCGATACTACTACTAATACTCTTGAAATTCCTGTTCCTCCTACTTGTTGACTGTTAGTAACCAAAAAGAAACCTCGACAAAGCCTATATAAAGCAAAAAAAAACCCCACTCAAAGATAAAGGAAGCGTGAAACGATGCAGGGCAAAATAACATCCAAATTTTTCTCCTAAAATTAAGTTTGTTGGAAAAACACAAATATCAACCGAATCGTGGCACCTGTGCCTTTGCTACCTACCAAACCCATACCAACATGTAATAAAAACCACGTCAATATTACCAGCACTACTAAAATGACTGCATTAATTCAATGATGAAATTATAACCAGTGGTAAACAAATATAGCCAGCAACATGCAGGTAATAGCAGCAACTTAACGTCAGCTTTGTTTACAGATTTTCAGCATCCACGTCCCGGTGGAGGCTGGGCAAAAGCACTGAGGCCCGAAGACACAAGCAGGTATCTCTTGGCTAATGTTACTCCGAAGAGACGTCAACTATATTGTTAGTTAGGCTAATGTTGATGCATGGTGCGATAATTGAGATGACAGAGCACAACAAAAGCCTTTAACTTACCTTATAAAAGGCCCCACTTGTTCCCCTCACTTCCACGACTAGTTCGTCCATGACGCAAGTTACTACAGCTCGCTAGCTAGCTAACTACCGTTAGCGATGTTAGTAGCTAGCTAGCTAGCTGGCTAGCCTGACGCTAGCCAAGGGAGAGTTTGCTCTCGTTGGCTTCGCTAGCCAAAATAGCCCGTCAGTTGGATGCAAGAAGAGGCCACGATAACTATGTGTGACCGTAATGTTGTTTCCTTTTGTGCACCGTATGAATCTTGAGCTTGTTTCTAGCAGATCTGCAATTCCGGTTGTATGAGAATCAAAGGCGAATTATGAAGCAGGCTAGGTTAGCTTGTATTAGCTAGTTATGTTAATGTTGTGTGATTAGTGGTGGGGCAGCTACTGCTGGTTGCATCTCTCCATGTGACGTCTCCGCGCTCTTCCTCTACTGAAATCCGAGGCTGGTAGAACTCATCTGAGCCTACTGCTGCTCTCCACAGGTAATAAATATGAATGTTTTTTTCAGACAGCAGGACAATTCAGCTATATTAAAATTACAATTATCTTTATCCTGAAGTTAACCTCATCTCATTTCCCAACACAAAATAAAAAAAAAACCATGACAGTGGAAGGGGCGGTTTTATCCAAAGGTATCTGGCAAAGTTAACCTTTTCTTCCCTAAAAGTTGGGCAAATCCTTTTTTTATTATGAGTATTTTTGTTGAATTGTTGTAAGTCTACAAAATGTACAAGAGCTAGTACTATTCAAAACAGGTATCAAAAATTTTCGGAGTATACATATCATGAGAAACAAAGCATAAAGTTCAATTCCAATCCTCCCACTATCCTCAAATATTGGCAGAATTATCATAATAGGTCTCCATTTTTGGAGTGGTTAAAAAAAGAAAACGAAAAAAAGGATCTGAAAGTCAGATTTGAAAATAAAAAGAGAGGGAGAAAATTCAAAAAGCAGATTCAGGATAATGATGCACTTATACAGATTATAGACTGGCTGAAAGCAAAATAGAAAGAAAGGACAAAGAGAAGAGAAACAAACACATTTTTTTCAGTTTATCTAAAAGTTCTGAAAGTATTTCAGAAAAAGGGCCTCATATCTTTTGGATATATTACTTGAATTGTTTGAGTAGGGCAAAATCTCTTAGACCGATAACTGGCTTCTCTTCAAATTCCCCACTTCCCACTATAGAAAAAAAAAATCATAGCAAGGCCATCCAAGATGTTTCCCAAATCTGAGACAGTCACTGTTTTTTTTGATAGTCTAAATAAGATAATAAATGATAAGAGGTATTTTAACCAGGGTTATCTAATGAAATACTGAACTTAATTGACTTTTTCAATGAGCTCTCCTTTTGTGTAAGACCCTGGCTTGGGATTGAAAACTTTTGGGTTAATGTGTTGATCCTGACTTCCTTACTCAAATTTCCCTACATGTTTTCACTCTTTCAAAAATGTCAGTATTTTTTGCTATTAAAATCACTAATGGTGTGTTTTCAATTAGATGTCTGTCTCTTTAGAACTTACTTTCAAACCACATCATTCAAAGGCCAGTCTCTTTGAAATATCTCAACAATATGTTCATATAACTGACCTCAAACCCTAAAATTTGAACATGTCATCATGTTCCCTTAGATATCATGGGTCATGTCTTAAGGATTTTTTTGATGTTTTTGCTTAAAAACATCTGAGATGCACGTCTGCTCAGACTTGATGCCCTAAACAACTTCTTGGCACTCCCTAGAGGGTCAGCTTTAAAAAGATAATAACTCATGGAAAGATATGTCTTTTATTTTACCTCTCTGAACTTCGCACACTCTCCAAACTCAACAGCACTCATCTGCTATACCCATCTGTGGACACACAGTCTGCTTGCGAAATTAATTTTCTAGCCAGAGGCAAGGATCAGCCACAAGCCACATGTTTGGAAACTGAGCAGGAAAGGTGGAGACAGACTGATGCAGACAGGGTGTCATATGGAGGCAGAGAGAGGGACAGATATTGAAAGTATTAGGGGTTACTGTATCATAGAAGCACAGACAATGTAATACAAGACAGACATAGAGGGTCTTAGAGGGATTGACTACACAGAAAATAGGACAGAAATGGTGACACATGAAGGGTGAAACAAGAAACAGGTCAGAGAGAAAGAGTAAGAGAATGGAAAAACAGACATGACATCTAAAGTTCCCATGTGTGGGAAGGAAACAGGCTCTAATAGTTAATACAGTGGTCAGGATGCATTTAAGTACATGGCCAAAACAGACTTGTTACTGAGAACTCCATCACAGTAATGCTTCAGGGGCACATAATGTTAAAAACTCACCCAGGTTTAAGTGTTTAGGGCAAAGTTTTGTGTGGAATGGCTGAACAGGCCTACAAAGAAAAGATCTGAGTCAAGTGAAGCTTCTTCAGCAGTTTTATCAGAAGTCCCTTGTGAGATTGTAGCAACAACAAATGTTATATACGAAACATATAATAGAAGACAATCTGATACAGTCGAAAAACAATAACAAACTCACAGACAAAAAAACATTGTCATCTCAGATTTAACAATTATAATAAAATGATGACAACATCATAAAATCAAGTAACACCACAGTTAAGGCTTTTGTCAAAGGAGAAACTTTGTATTTTAACTTTTTTATCTGATTATTTTTTCCTTTTTTTGCTGTTGTAGGTAGGTAGAATGTGAGGATCAGAGGCATTCATCATGCTGAAGAGTTGTTGAGCAAGGGCTGCTGTTCAGTAGCTGACCGACTCTAGGCTCAATGTAAATGTAATGTAAATATATAAATAGGAATGGAGTTCAGCTAAAAGGTCAGATGTTGCTCTTGACCTGTATCATCACACAGGTTGCTACAGGTCATCTCTTGGCACCAAATCCAACCCTTTTTCAAAGTAGACCAAAAACAAAAATCCTTGGAGTTTGACCTAAAACAACACAACTGAAAACAAGTAAAATGCAGAAGTGACGATTTAACTAAAATTGTTTAGATGTGACTTAGTTCCAACTTTCTTGTCTATAGAGCAAAGTTTGTTCCTATATATATATATTTAAAACTTAATGTTGGGTTACTCATATTAGGTATTATCACTAAGCTCCTCTCGTGAAAAAAAAAAAGATTTCCCCACACATATTAGTAATTTTTAAAACATTCTGAATTTTAATTGAGGTTCATAAGTATTTGAAAAGATCTTGAATTCAATGACAATGATGAGTGCTGCAAGCTAACTGAGGGCTGAAATAGCTTGCTAAAAAGCTCTAGCACTGAGCGAGAGAAACTCTGCTGATGAGTTGCTCCCTGTAGGGGTGCTACTAATGCTAATTTTTTATGACTGATTAATGTGCCACGTATGTTCTGCTATGTCAGTTGGTTGAGTAAATTTTCAGTGTGTAGTATATATTAAGAAAAAGTGAAATGTGAAAAATGATGATCAAAAATATCACGTTTTATCCAATTAACAGTTCAAAACCCCAAGATATCCAGTCAACTCTCATATAAAACAAAAAAAAAAAACTAGCATGAATTCACATTTGAGTGGGCTGAATCAGAACCATTTTTGGCATTTTTGCTCAAAAAATTACTGAAACAGGTTATCTGTTATCAAAAATAAGTAAAATGATTGGATAATCCTTTCAGACGCAGCATCCCGTACAACTGCTAATAGAGCCCTGATGTTGCAAGGACCTATTCATAATGATGTGTTGTACAAAGTGTACATGGTTTTCTTTAATTCCTCTTTAGTGACAATTTTTGCAGAAAAACAAAAAATCATACAAACAACAGATTTTTTTTTCTCAAAAAGTCAAGGTATCCTTTCAAGAGCAAATATGGGTTATCATAAAGTCACAAGTCAACTGTCAATAAATAAGAAAAGAGCAAAACATTAAAACAAGTAAAACATTTACTGTATGTGTATGTACAAGGAAAAGGGAAGACGGCAACACGCTGTACAAGTACACTTGTATTCTTGACTTCTAAACCTGGATAAAACACAAAGTGGATTTGACTTCAATTGTTTTGAAAGACAAAACTGAAAAAGACCTCAATTTGATATGCTAAATTCCTAAATGTAATGAGTCATAAATGCTAAAAACAAGGCTAGCTTTATAATACCCTCCTTTTTCTTTTTTCAATCATTCAAAACCAAGTCAAAGGTCATTTCAGTGAAATGAAGGAAATGCAGGCACAACATGTTTTTCATCTTATTAGGCTAGTACAGTCATCTCACATGTATTAGAGCCATTTAAAGAGTCAGGTTATGCTAACCCACAAGTAAACAGAGCCACAGATATTAGTTAAGAGATAGAAACTTGTCAGGTACATCCTTTCTCTCAAGTATCACAACCCTGAAGAGACTAAGCAGTGAGGAAAATGGATGAATGAATGTTATCCCAGCTTTGTGTGTTCTTTTGCCCAGTTTTTGTTGAACATATTCCTCAGGGTTGCATGTCAAAGATTTGCCTGTTTATACAACATGTATGATAATGAACACAGCTCGCTCTGCCTGGTATTTTTATAATTATGTTTTTTATTCACCTGTAACAACTTCTAAATCCTACTGCTACTGATGGAAGAAGAACAGAGGAGGAGAATTTCTGAGTAAAAATCACAAAACCCTGATACAACTCCAACAATAGCTCTATGGATTTTCCTTAAATGTGCACAGTGTTTAAATTGCTCAGTGGGATGAATGAATCAGGTCATCAGAATGTCATCTTCGAGGGAACACCAGTCTGAAATGCTCACTGAACTGATTTATTTACATATGGCATCCAAACATATTTATAGCATCAGTCAAAAGTAGGCTACAGTGTTAAAATAGGGTAAGATATGGTGCGCGTGCTGCTATATCAAACTGACTGTGTCACAGTGAGGCTTATGGATTGATGCCTTATTTCAAAGACTTAATGGCTCCAACACAGAGTTATGTACGGTGTGCTCCTCTACCGACAACCCATGTTACCCTGCATCTCTGTGTGAGCAGTAAATAATGATTATGGCTTTCTACAGTGTTTTAATGCAACTTGCATCGCCCATAGCTTGGATACTCCTGGATTCATACCTTTTTACATACTAGGCTTTAATCCACTCATGGTGTACATTCAGGCTCAGGCTGTGTAGCAGTATTAAAGTATCCATACAGGGGTCACAGTTTTCTATTATCTATTCTGCCCTTTCTGATACTAGAGGCAGTGATATTGATGTGGAGAGTTCATCATTACCACAGACAGACAGCTTCACCTTGAAAAGCTTTCATTACAGAATATAGAGTTTCTGCGGCTGAGCGGCCCTCTTGAAGTCACGTATGGTAAAGATTGGATGTTCCTGCATTTGCACACAGAGGGGAGAGCTGGATAAGCCACTTTGCCTGACATTAAGCGTGCAGGGGGATATGTTTACATCAAGGCTGGATGAGAAAAAGGAGCCTTGCTTTGACGGGTCTTCTTTGTAGGAGGGTGCATTACTCCTGCATAAGGGTAAGAGGATCCTACAGCCTTTGAATCAATAAGTGACATGCTGCCTGACAACCTCTAGATGGTTTTCAGGAAACTTTGCAGTCAAGGTCTTCCTGCATTTGTCCTGTGTGCTCACCTGGACTTGTTTGCCCACAATTTTATCCATATTAACTTTTATCTAAGAAGCATTTACTCATCTTTCCCATTAAGTCATGTGTTAAATGTGATTTTAAGTAAAATTTTCTACTTGTGAAGGACTGGCCTAAATAGACATCAGGTACATTAAAAGTCTGATACAAAAAGAGTGTCATTCAGTTTCTAAAATAGTTGATATTTTCACTCAAGAGGATGCTAGAGTGTTTGGTTGGTTGTTTACACCAATGGCATCTCAAGTGGTTAAAATACTTGAAACCTGATTTTTTTTCTTCAAACTTAGAAAGAGGCAGCTTTTTAAGGCAGTAGATGAAGGTAGGAACTCACTACTTTCAGCGAGGATGTGGATGAAAATCGATACAGAAGAGGCAGCGAAAATAGGACTGTGATTTAAGAGTTCTAATGTGTTGCCTCAGAGTGTTGCTGTTAATATTCACTGTGGTAGAAACTGAACCAGAGTTGGTTGAGGAAATAACAGCCTTGCATTAACGCTGCTGTAGATCCCCAATTACTCCTACGTTAGCAGCGTTGTGTTTGCCTGGGAACACTCAGAGTATTTACTCAGTTTCTGTTGGTGTTTCAATAAATGATGGAATTTCTGCAATATATCGTAGCATTAAAGGCAACATCGTCTAATTTCAGGATTGTTAATAAAGGCGTCATGGCCCTTTTTCCTCTTTTCTCTTTATTCATCCTCCTCTCTCCTCACAGTCCACAAGAATAAGAATACTGAATAATGTTTGAGTCCCTTGCACAAGCATCACAGTTTCCTCCCTATCCTCCTCTTCCTTGATAAACATTGCTCTTAGCATCAGCCTCCTCCTAAACCTGAAAAGTTGCACGTAATTTAAAAGACTCTTGTTTTGGCCCAACTCTCCCATCATCCCCCTCCTCCTCCTCCTCCATGACATGTACAGTTACTCTTCTCTCTTCCCCTCCATTACGCCTCCCACTCCTCCTTTTACTCAACAAGGACAATTACTCTTTGTTTCAGTCTCTTGTGTGAGTCGGACTCTCCCATCCTCTCTCTCCACGTCTCTGTAGAGCAGGGATTTCTGGGCCTTCAGGCGGCAGGCCAAAGACATGAAGATGGAGTCAACATTCTGACTCTCCCTCGGGTCCTTGGCAGACGTCTCAAACAGCAGCATGTTGTGGGCGTCAGCAAACTTCAAGGCCGTGTTGGAGGGCACCTGAGAGAGCACAAATGTTTGAACCTTATTCCAAAAAGGAGAGTAAACAAAGTATTTTAAAGGGTTGTGGGCCCTGCTTAAGTGCATTTACCTGTATTTGGTCCACAAGGTCACACTTATTTCCCACCAGGACTCGAGGTACTGAGGCTGAGACCCGATGGCCATTGCATTCCTTGGAACACAACAAAATATAGGAACATAACTATGATAATGTGAAATGTGTAATGTGACCAATACATGAACAGCTGAGTGAAAAGCATTAATGCAAGCTTCTTTATTTATGACAACTACGATATCTTTTTTTTTCTGCCAAACTGGCTGCATAATCAGCCACCATTCCCAACAGCTAAATATATATAAAATCCCGTATAAGCATTCATAAAATTGAAAAGGAGCCACAAAGCCTGCACAGTGTGTTTATATATTCACTTATTTGCACAAAAAAGGAAAAAGTCTGCGACTAGGGGTAATCAACTTGGCGGTGAAGGTCATGAAGTCTACATGTCATAAAAATGCCATTCTTTTCATTCTGCAAACATGGCATAAATTTAGCATTAGTCACACATAATTTTACCTCTAAACCAACTAGTTACACTACCGCTGCAACTAATTCAACTATAATATGTCCCAGAAGTGCAACATTTTATTTGAGATTCAAACTATGGTGAGAACACGGGAAAAAATGTAAGTATTTGATTGTAATTACCTAACCATGTTCAAAATTCACAGTGTAAAAGCATCAAAAGGCCGCATTAGCAAACTTTACTGAGCTACTGCATGCCATGTTGCCCATAACACCACAAAAAAAACAACTATACTGACTTTTTATTGTGCAAGTAGACTTATTGTAGCTTGTTCTCTCAATCCTTTCTACACTGACATGATTATTAAGTTGTTTTGTAATGAACTGATAGTTACCCACCTCTATCCATGTCTGTAGGTTGCGGAAGGAAGCCATCTTGGTGACATCATACACAAAGACCACCGCATGGACATTGCGGTAATAGTGTTCCACCATTGATTTACGAAAGCGTTCCTGGCCTGCTGTGTCCCAAACCTGCACCTGTGGAGATTGACAGAGTAAGCCTTTACTGTGACTGAGGAGCAGCAAATATCCATACTTAAGTCCTCAGACTGCTCCTGGTGTTAGTGGTTTTCATACTTCTGGATGGTGATATACCAACAAGATCCAGGCATCAAAGTTTATTGTGTTTAAAATGTCGAATTAATCTCAGTAAATTAGAAACAACTACAAATATGACCCTGGCAACAATGAGCTGTCAAAGCCAATCAGGGCTTACAAGAGCCAGAACATGGCACTGTACCATGTCAACAGGAAAGAGTGCCAGAAAGATATTCCTGGCTCCATGGTCTCAAGAGAGTATTGATATATTGCACAACGGGCTTTTCTGCTTAATCATTAACAGAGGCCCTTTGGCAGGTCTACACTCAGCTGTACTCACCATTCGATGCATGGTCATTTTAGTAACCACCCGCTGTTTAATACATACTTCCAAATGTTTGAGTCCTTTTGAAACATACCACAACTCATTAGCTAATCCATCTAGCTAATTCTGACTAATACCAGCTGATTCATATAGCTGAATACGCTGGTGTTTGCTTCTTGTGCTGCACTATACAGCTGTTAGATGAGATCATATAGGTATCTGGATTTTACTGTCAGATTAAGCCTTATTCCTTATCTATGGAGCTACTCCACAGAACTGTCAGTTCTTACTTCCACCATGTGAGGTTCAAATTTTACCTCAAGGACAAAGAGAAAGTGAGCTTTATTTAAGCGCTCTGCACAAGAGACGCACTGATATTGATTTCCCCTAAAAATAAAATTCAGTCACAAATGCAAACAGACTAAAAGGTATTATGGCTCATGTTGGGTCATATATACCTCTCTGTATGTTGTGCTCAGTGTTTCCATAGCTTGTACAATTAGTAGCACTTCGTCCATCAACATTGTCTCCCAACACTCAGCCCAGGCCGATTGTCAACAAGTACCTGTGAGTTATCTGAATACGGCACTTAATGCCACTTAGAACATCAAAGCTTGGTCTTTGTTGAACACTGTGTGTTCAATGATATAACAGCAAGCTGAGCAAATTGATAATCCACAAAATTGATATGTGTATGTACCTTACAAGTGTCTCATAAGTATAGATATAATTTTAAACCAGTGCTTCATTTTGTTAAGAGTCGTTTTTAATCCATCTGTTTTATTTTATTACCTCCATTAAGGAGTCCCTGTTTTGGTTTTGTTTTGTTTTCTGTGTGTTTTTTTGACAGTAGACTCACAGAAAAACTACTGGTCCGTGGTAATTTCACTGCCACAGTTGTAACAACTCTTGTTTCTGAAAATAGGTTGTAGCTATGGAAACTTAGTTTCCACCAATGTATGTTAAGTTTAAGAAAAATTTCAATTTCAGGAGTATGTGATTGATGCAAAGCTGAGATGATGGCTATATTTCGATGACTGAAACAGTTTTGGAAAAATATCTAGTGGCCCAGTCAATATGATGGTTGTACTTGTGGGTCTGCATATCATAGAAGAGTGGACCAGCAGCCTTGGCTAGGGTCTGTGCTCTCCAAGGACCACTTTAGTTTAGGATATGCATTTCATGAAAACTTGTAAGATGTTTAGAAATAAGTGTCTGAATAAGAATTTATCTAATTTTTCGATGAAAATTATTGTAAACTCTCTAAATGTGCAAAATCTCTGCATTTGCATTAATGTTGCCTATGAACAGCTGTAAACCCCTAATACTGTTCATACTGTAAGCCGTCTTAGCCATAGGTCACACAAACCACAGAATCATAATTTGACACCTTTACTCTGCACGTCTATACTTAGTGCTCTGCTCAAAATTAGTCTCCTGAAGCTTATAACATTTGTTGTTGTCGATCTGTGTGCTACTTGAATTCAGCTGACATAGAACCAGAGAGGGAGAGGTGTCACCGTTTTGGATCAATGTAATGAGATGGTCTAATTTTTAATCAAATTTTTATCATAATTCTTTTCGGTGTAAACTGTACAATTTGCACTTGTGCTGCCATGGTGCTGTCTCACAGCTTCTTTAAAAGCCTTACTGCACCACAGAAGTAACCTAGTTTTTACCCAATTAAAAATTCCACTGTGGAGGCAATGAAATCACAACCTTGATGACACACACAGTAAATATAGGCTGGATCTGAAACACCTGCCTGCTTGTAAACCTTTAGCATCTACAATAAAACCACAAGTGTTGTTTAGTTGTAGAATATGTCATAAGATCAAATGAAACCAATCCTTTCCTCATGAGTGCCATATTTCTAAATACATACATACTTTACTTCAAAGTCTTGTTTGTGTATTTATTACATACTAAAGAATCTTTTGAATAGAATAATTAATATCTTAACATTTTTCCACTCCAGCCAAGTGGAACTAAAACTGTTACTTTTGTCCTGAGGACGGTGATCAAACCAAATTTGCATTGTCCTTTGGGGTGGATAAATGTGACATTTTTAAGGCAAGCTGTCCATAAGGTGCTAATAATTCTTTTGTATGAACAGAAATTATATGCTGGTGGCACAATATTAGAGAACAGGAGGTCTACAGAACGTTAGGAGTCACTCACTGCAAATCATTCACCTCCAGAGCTAAACTGATGACAAATGAGGTAGTTTGTTCAGGGCTGAAAGGACTGGCCAACCAATACTGGCTTATTTGGTTGCATGTCAGAATAATCAAAAAAAAAAAGAAAAAAGAAAAAAAGGAAAACAATATTAAATATTAAAAGAAAGAAGGAGAAGACAACACATGCAGTTAAAACAACAGCACAAGTGAATTCCTTGATTAGATTTAATCTCATTTTGATGTACAACATTCCTCAACATGACCTCACCCGCTTTGAAGGCAGCAAGGGTTGCAGGGTCATGTACTACAACTAACCTCACACACGGCATATGATCATATTTAAATGAGCTTTGAAGAGAATTGCAATGATTCAGACATGCTGACCTAATAAGTGTAGTGTACAGTGTGTGTGTGAGTCAGCATTAGGGGACATCTGGAGGTTGCAGACGGACAGAGAGGATGGAGGGGGCCCACACATGCATGTGTATGTGTGATACAGAGGCTGCACACACATTTGCTGCCCAAGGTAGGAGGGCTGAGGTAATATTATTTGTCATGATACTCCTACTAACCCCATATCTCATTATTGCACTGAAATTGATTTAGCCACATCTGCCATTATGCATTACTACTGAGGATGATGGAAACATTAAATTTTAATTCCAGTTACTGGGACACTATTAGAGTTCGATGGCCTAAGTTTTTACTGCTGTCAGTTTTATTGTGGAGTTTATCCCAACAATAAATAGCAGATTTTAGGGGTACAAAATAGGAAATTATAAGCAAATTAAGGACAAACTTTGCCTCTTACAGCAGTTATTCCTTTACATTTTAATTTTAAAAATGAATTATCGGGGGAATGGACAGGGGCCATCAAACATATCTGAAAATGGGGCTGCAGCTGTCATTTATGTTTATTCTCAATGTACCTGTCAACTATATTTCTGATTAGCTGATTATTTAGTCCAAAATTTTCTTTAAATAGCGTTTTCTTTTTCTAACTAGCAGTTTAAACCCTCAAATATGTTCAACTAACAATAATTTAAGACAAAGAAAGGCAGCATATTCTCATGGTGGATAACTGGAACCAGTGTGAAAAATAACATGATTCATTGTTTGTGATAATAGTTGCACATCTACCATTAGCAGATGTTTACAGCAACATAAAAAAAATACAAAATCATTACATCTATTGTTTAACTTGTAAAAAATCTATTTTATATTTCCATAGAAAAGCATCCCCCAAACTCCCATCTAGCCTTATGAATGAGACTCTTTGTTTTTCTTCTTTTCAATACAAGGACACAAAGCCTATGATGCAAAATTTCTGTTAAATTTCTCTCAAGAATAAAGTCTGAATTAAAAATAACCCTGAAGAAAGGTGTCGTTTTGTTGAGACAAATGGAAGAAAAGGCCCTGTGTGATCCATTGGCAGACTTTGAGCTGCAGCTGATCAACAAAAAGAATAGAGCAGGAGGAGGAGGTGGAGTGAGGAGGAGGGAGTAAGAAAAAAACACTGATCAACACCCAGCCGCTCACTTGCTTTTACCTTGATAGTCTCTCCTTCAATCTCCACTGCCTTCTCCCTGAAATCTACGCCGATGGTGGCCTCGGTCTTGTCGGGGAAGCTGCCTCCAGTGAAGCGGAAGGTGAGGCAGGTCTTCCCCACATTGGAGTCCCCAATGACGATGATCTTGAAGATCCGCGTCTGGATGCTCAGCTCCAGGGAGGAGGTGCTGTAATCCACGGAGGATGTGAGGCTCGGGGCGGCATCGTTGCTGCTGCTGGCTCGGCTCCGGCTGGCTCTGTGTAAATCCATGGAGGATGTCAGGATGGTGACATTGTCATCCGCACGGGTCCTTCGTGCGACTCCTTTCCCACCTCCTGCTCCGCCGCCGCCGCTTCCGCCTCCCGGTGCTCGGGTCTCCTCCTCCGGTGAATCGTTGGTCATTATGCCGGAGGAGGCGATGCGCAAATCGCGGTGCGTGTGTGAAGAGGAGAAGGGGTGGACGGATGGATGGACGAGCAGAAGGGAGGGGAAAGGAGGAGGAAGGAAGGAGGAGACCAGAGATGCAACAATACAAGCGATGCTCTTCTTTAGCAGCTGAGTGTGGCCTTAAATGGAGAAGCAGGAAAAACAGAGTTTAAACAGAATTAGTTCCCATTTCAAAGGGCATGTGGTAAGATTTTTTAGAAATTCAAACAGAAAATATTGTACAATTATCTATGTAGATGTAACTGATACTAAATGGCAACAATTCATGAGCTGCCAGTAAAAAATAAAATGTTATATTGATACACTGGGAGAAACAAATGTGGTGTGGATGCTTTACTATTATAAACTCACCAATGACTAATATAGATACATTAGTCATTGTATAATGAAGGGCTAGCACAGTTCCTCATATTTAAAATAAAATTAAAATAAACATTTAAGCATTTGATGCAAAATGATTAAAAACATGATAAAAAACTTAACTAAAAGCACACCATCAAGGGTCAGGGACAAAATGACTGTGTTATAGGATTACTCTTTTACTGTTACAAGTACCACATTAAGTACCACATTGTAAATTGCATTTGAATATTACATCTCCTTTACGGTCGTTACGTCACCCTGTCACTGCTGTCTACCACTTTTGATTTTTTTTT
Source organism: Acanthurus leucopareius (assembly GCA_029814765.1). Classification (NCBI taxonomy): domain Eukaryota; kingdom Metazoa; phylum Chordata; class Actinopteri; order Acanthuriformes; family Acanthuridae; genus Acanthurus; species Acanthurus leucopareius. The sequence goes on along the minus strand of JAQMCX010000058.1, from coordinate 4,883,764 downwards.
TTGAAAAATTTAAAAGTAGAACCTGCTGTGTTGTACATATTTTCTCCATAAGTCTGAGGTTTCTAATTCTGGACTGATGTTACTGAAACCTATAAAATCACCTGCCAGCAGAAGATTCTGATTCCAGATAAAATACGCCTACTCAAAAAAAAAAACCCTTTTAACCTAAAAACAGCAGGCCTTGTTCTAAATATAATGAAGCTGAAATACTGGTAATAAAAACACTGCAGCTGCAGCTATCATTTGGTTTTTTAGGGAGAAAGAAAGTGAAAAAAGAATTTTCTCACACTATTCAGTCATGTGACCTGATCAGCTGCTCATATTATCACATTCCATTTACCAACATGGCCGTAATGCAGGGAATTGCAATGTTGCTGGCCTGATTGGTGTGTTCTTCATGGTGCAAAGATTAATAGAAATACTAGAAAATTCTGTACAAATAAACATTAATACAACATTATTTATTAATTTGATTTAAATGAAACAATGCCAAGCACTATAACCTACTCACTACAATCCTTCAGTGTGTCAAGTCAATGGAAAATACATCATGTTGATTTGTATATAGTCACAGAAGTCACAGCTGAGAACCGTCTCACACAGTTTCCTGACATTATTTTTTTTTTATTGAGCATTCTTGTTATTTCACACCAAATAGGTGTTAAGTATCAAATCAATAACAGTTCGTCTCTCTGGCTACAGAGAGTGCTGCTTGGCTTAACTTAGCCAGAACAACAGAGCAAACAGAGCAGGGAAAATAAATTATCTCACAAACATCTTGTGTTAGGTTGTCTTTCTTTTGTACAAACTGAGTGGGTGCAGACCTACAGCTGAAACTAGAATGAATGTCCTTCCAGTGTCTAGATTAGGTCCTTTATCAAAGGCTCAACCTGTAATAATGCATCTGTTATAGGGCGTCTTTATTTGTTTTCACTGTGATTTGTAAAAATAAAATTTAATCTCTTTCAGTTTCATTTAAGAGTCTGCAGCTATAACAGCTTTGATAGATAGATAGATAGATAGATAGATAGATAGATAGATAGATAGATAGATAGATAGATAGATAGATAGATAG
>JAQMCX010000058.1:4849091-4882589 GCA_029814765.1 Acanthurus leucopareius | reverse complement strand
GATAGATAGATAGATAGATAGATAGATAGATAGATAGATAGATAGATACTTTATTGATCTCCAATGAGAAATTCACACCAATGAGAAATTGGGGGTAGCTAAACGGTGACATTAGCATGCCAGCACTCTCCCAATGACAGTTTTGTTGACATTTTAGATTCATTTTAGATGTCATTTTAGATTAGCACCTGAACGCACCAAGGCCTCATTCAGACAGAGCACTTTTTGCAGATTGCCCTCTTTGTTGAAGTCTATTATTTAAAAAAAAGCAGTGTGCAGTGTTTTTTTATTTTTACCAGGCAACCATATAATCACTTTTCTTAGCCTAACCGCTTATGTAATCAATGTCAGTTCATATTTATATAATTTTGGAGCTTACAATGCTTTTTGCTTTGAGTTAATAAAAGTGCCAGATCAAAGGTCAAATTTTCACCAAAGTTATTGCAATTTATTCTGAGGGGACATAAATGTCTGTAATGTACCAAATGACATTTTTTGTCATCCATTCTGTGCTATACAAAAGTGTCAGCCACATGACCCTTGACTACAGGAAACATAGAAGGATCACCAAAGGGGTTATGAGTCATCCTCTGGAAACCATAAACATATGAACTAAGTTATATGACAATCTATAGATATTTCATTTTGGAGCAAAGTTGTGGACCAACCAACTGCAATTGCTATCCCAAGACCCTCCCTGTTAGTGAGGCTAAAAATAATACCACAACCTTATCATTTGTCAGCTTCGTCCTTGCAGCCTCCTCATAATCTCACTATTACAGCATCTCTCCCTGTCTTCACTATCAGTGTGACATACTTGCAGTTTGCCTCCAGTCTTTTAGTGATGCAAATACCATCCGTCATGTCAATTTATGATTAAGGGAGATGTGTAATGTTTGAATAAAGATTCAGACATTATTATTCTCATTATTTTTGAGAAGCTGAAAAAAAGAAAAGCACGAAGAAAGGAAATCAGTGTCACTCACCACAAGAGCTGGAGCTGTGCAAAATGCTCTCGAGTGTTTAAGCCGCTATGCCTCCATTCTGAGTATTAACAACATAAAAAAAAGAAAGCATGGAACACACACACACATAAACACACTTATGCACACATACAGAATGCACATGAAAACACACTCCCTTTCTGTCAGGCTGAAATTAACACAGACATTGCAAACACTTGTACTGTTTTCCCTCCTTCAGTCAATATCTTTCTTACACAAACACACACACACACAGTAACACACAGGCATACAGGCACAATCCCTTGCACACAGACACAATCTCTTCCTCACAGACATACACTCTCTCTCAAAGAGACACACATAATCTCTTTCTCGAACGCACACACAACAAACACACACGCACTCGCACTGTCTTGAACAATCCCAACGTTTGTGTCTGACAAAGCTCCCTTCTTCTTCAGTCAAAGGCCTGTTTGTCCGGAGGCAAGTCTCAGTGGGACAATCACATTCTAGTGAACACAAACCAGCAGTGAAATATAGCATGCATTTACACATACAGTACACACATTTGGATGAAGCCATACAGACCAAAAACAATATCCTGGTTTCACACTTTCATATGGTTGTGGTAAGCTACTATAAAACTTGTGCTACATTCAACATAGCTTATACACTTATACTTATATATTACATACAGCAAGGTTACTGGTCAAAGCATAGGGCAAAAACTTAATCAAACATTATCATTTTCCTTTGAATATAACTTATCAGAAACTTATTATTATTATTTGTTACAACTGTCAGGACTAACTTGCTGTTGCAGTTATGTGACCAGATAAACTGTCCAGATAACATGAGCTGTGACACAAGCTTTATGAGAAATGTAATTGCATAAAATAATAGATTAAAAAGTAAATTTGTAAAATTATGTTTAGATTTAAAAAAAAAAATCATATCTTGGTACAAAATCTTACTTGTATGGCTTTCAAAGTTAACTTCAATGCAACTTTGAATGCTTCGATGCTAAGTTATGTTCAACATATTAGATTTTTTTTTATAGCAATCAATATTGAAAGCAGAACACATGATAAAAAAGTAATGCTATTATTTTACTTCTTACACCTTACACAAATTCTATATTTCATAACAGCCAAGGTCTGGACACAATGGGAATGGTAGATGAGCTAACTAAGAGCATGCTAGCCAGCAAGTCACATTAGCAGTTCAAGGCATTTCTTTAGCTGTTTACTCTCCCTTGATTTTTTTTCACAAATGAACATCATTTTGTTCAATTAAAAGTTAACACAGCTAATGACCTTGCTAAATGACTGTTAGCAAGCTTGTTAGCTCCTTCACTTTGCTTGGTTGTTAACAGAGCCAAAAAGATGCCTTTGTATTATTGACTCTTGTCTCACACCTGTAAACCATGTCTCTGTCTGTGGAGTGCTTTATACTCTGATAGTGGACAGTTAATTAATAGTGGATGGTGAAACAGATCTAATAGGCAACGATTCCTTCCACTGTTAATGACTCTCAAGATCATACAGTCTAAAATCTCAGCAATGTCAGGGTGACCTGCTATCAATCAGTGGTGCAATTTCTGGGGTCATTCACTTATGTAGACACAAGACACAAGACACACGCGCACACACACACACATACACACACACACACACACAAAATGTGTGGATTTCACTCTGTAAACTTCAGCAAATCAACACATCACAGCATTTCAAATAAATGATGTTATTTTGCCAGTAAAAGTTTGCCATGTAAATGCTGGTGTGTGACCAAGCTTCAACCCCTTAAAACAGCTTATTGTAAAATCGGTGAATACTCTTGGTTGTTTTATCATAGCAAAAATGAGGCAAATAACTGATAACAAAACATATCTATATGTTTTATTTTTCACTTATAAATTATATTCTTACATACATACTTTTTATGTGCACCTTTGGCATGTCCCTGTTAGTATCTACGATTAGCTCACATTTATTATGACTTTTCCACCATTATGAACATGAATATATGACAAGATACATACAGTAAGTAATTAATTTGCTGATACACACTGTAGCGCAGCAATGGGCTGTATCTGTATCCTCATCAAAAAGAATCACTGCTTACTGAGTTCACTGAACATGGCACCTTGTAAGCATGACTAGAATTGTTGATGACAAGCCCATGTGAGTATTATTGATTCTTTACATAAGTCATTTACACTCAATCTACACATTACTGCTTGTTGGTGAATTATAAGGTTGTGAAATTTTGCTGAAAATTTGCTGTAAAGTCCACAGGGAGAAGTCTCTTATGTGTATTTGGTCTAATGGTTCTACCGACACATTTACCGGTACATATAATGATCATGTAGGGGGGTACAAATTACAGTTAGATATATGCATCACAAGAGAGAGGAGACTCAAGTCTTTTCAGTTCCAGAACAAGCAGTGTCATGTTAAGATGACAGTGTACTATGAGGTAAAATTTTACAATCTACAATGCTGTTTGGGGAATGTGTAATTAAATCAAAGACCAGAAAGGCAAGCTTTGAGCAAGCTAAAAGGGCACTTAAAGAAGTGAAAATGCCATTTTAAGTCCAATGTAAAAGTGAAAAACTATAAAACAAAAAGTTAAAAATCACAAAAGGTGAATGTCAACTATGAGGTCCAGATTTTAAGTGTCATTGTCTGGTGAAAACTGCTTTACATGGTCTCACAAGCCCATAGTCCAGCAATCTAAGTCTTTCAGCAAAGTTTGTATATTATGGAATGTCTTCAAATCTGCCATAAGATTTTCCCAATCAAATTATTAGAACCGTAGATCAGATCACTTGTAGGTATGTAGATTTAAAGTCTGTTCCGAGTGCGTTTTTAGCGTTGCATTTGTAAATGCCAGAGTTCATGAGTACGGGGCTTTGTATGACCAGACTGCCATCGTCTGTCATGTAAATTCCCCCCTGCACTGTGAAGCGGTTATGGGAAACCAGCGTCGTGCGTCCGGGCAATGTCCATGAAATTTCTGGTTTGGGAATACCAGTTGCAAGGCAATTCAAAGTCACTGGTGATCCCCTGCTGACTCTTGTAATTGAGGTCAAAGTGTTGGTGATCCGTGGTGGGAAAACCATCACTGCAACTGGGTAGGATAGTGTTGATGAGCCAAAAGAGTTTGAGGCTTTACAAGTGTATGTTCCTTTGTCAAAGGTGGCGACTTGCATGAGTTGAAGGGTCCCGTTGGCTAGGAAAGATACTCGGTTTATGATTTGAGGTTTGTCCAAAACAAGACCATTTGGTAGGGTCCATGTGATTGATGGCTGTGGCCAGCCCTCCACAGTGCAGGGCAAGTTGAGAGTGAGCCCATAAGTGATTTTTATTCCACCTAGAAAGTAAAAATTATAACAGTAATTAGAATTTATGCATAAATCAACAACATAAACAAAAAACATTACAAGAATGGTAAAATAGCTTGATCTTTTACTGATCACTTCCTCCAAGAGGAGTAATTTGGATGATTTGCTTTCCAAGAGGTAACACCGATGTACATACCATCCGTGAACACTATCACCAAATGGATGAAATATAGTTTATGATTCTGTAATGTAGCTCTATTTATTAGCTATTTAAACGACAATATCAATTATCTTAATCTAAAGTTTATGTTGAACTTTTTCTGTATATCTATCAGAAATTATTACACACTTTTTAAAATATTTTTGCACGTATTGTTCTGTAAAATTGTTAATGAGGAATCTATGTGGTATGAGACACATGTTCATTTGCTCGAAGAAGTTTCATTGGCTGTAAATTCTGAAACTGCTTAAGAATTTTAATCTGCTGAAGGCACCCTGATTGTTTCCTCTCACCCACGTGGTGTGATGTGGTTGTGTAATTACCATCAGATGTTTTACCAGGGTGTGACCTATCTAGTGGTGCTTGCGTCTTTCTGTTTTGCTGATCTTAAGGATTGCCAAGAGGTTCCAAACATTATAAATCAAAATATTACATATAACCAGAGTGAGCAACCCCCTCCCCCCTTTTCTTAGATAATTTATTGCTCATTCAAAATTTGTTTTTTAAAGTTCTATTACCTGTTTGCTTATAGCTATAATAAATTTGGCATTCTTGAGGGGAGTCATAGTTTGAGAGGTCATTGCAACTCAAAACTCCTGGCTTAATTTAGGCCAGGAATTTTTAACTAAAGAGAATTTGACCTGAATTACATGAACAAACATACCTGTCGATCCTCTGATCACTGGTTTTCTGCCTGCCTCCAGTGCAAAGCGTTTCTCTGCTTGTCCTGCCACATTTTTTGCCAGGCACCGGTACACTCCCTTGTCACTTGCAACTGGTTGAGAGATCTGTAGAGTTCCATTGCCATGATGATGGACAAAACGTTGGAGTCTAACACCAGGTGTTAGCATTGTCCCATTGGGTAGAACCCATACAAACTCAGGGTTGGGTTTGCCACGAGCAGGGCACTCTAGACTCAGTAGCCCAGTGTCTTGCTTTATAGGTAAGATTTCAATATTGGGAACAGCAAAACTTGGTTTCTCAGCTAGTGATGTCACATCTAATTCAAACAAAAGAGAGGTTTCACCCAGACTGTTTTTGGCCAGACACATGTACCTCCCTTCGTCTGTTTTTCTCACCCCTCTCAGCTCCAAACTCCCATTCCGGTGGACTTGGAAGCGTCCACCCAGGTAGGGTTTTGGAAGTGAGTGGCCATAAGGAGTAACCCACCAGACTCTTGGTTCAGGTTTCCCCTCCACTCTGCAATCCAGAAGTGTAGTTTGGTAGGAAACAGCTAGAAACTTTGTGGTGCTCTTTCCTTTCATGCCATTGATAGATGGTTCCTGGGGTTCAACTTCTAGTTTCATGTTTTTAACATCATCACCAGCAGAGTTTCGTGCCACGCATGCATACTTCCCTTCATCAATCAGTCTTACTTTTTTCACCAATAGCATTCCATCGTCCATGATCTGAAAGTTTTCTGATGACGTTGATATCACATCATTTCTTGGTGAGATCCATGTGATTTTTGGTGCAGGTTCACCTGTTGCCTGACAACTCAATTTAGCTGATTCTCCTAACTTTATGATCACTAATGATTGTAATTTTGATTGAATTTTTGGAGCATTTGGTCCAACTCTAACACTCACTTTTCTTTCATCCTTGCCCAGTTTGTTCTTGGCATAACACGTGTAGTCACCCTCATCCCTTTTTCCCATTTGCTGGAGAAGTAAAGTTCCATTGCCAAAGAAAACATAGCGACGATTGCGAAGGCCGCTGTCATCTGATTGAAGGGCATTGTTGATCAGAGTTCCATCTGGGAGACTCCAGGAAACTTCGGGATCAGGGAGGCCAGTTACAACACAGTCCACCTTAAAGGAAACAAAGGGATGAGAATGAGGGCATGAACTAAAAATCTTATTTTGTTGGGAATGTCTTTCAAGTTTTAAATATTCAGCAATTTTTAACCTTGTGAGATTACATTGATTTTAAAACAAGCAAGATATTTCATTTAATTGTAAGAAGGCTTGGGTTTACATAAATAATAAAACAACTGTCCTAATGAAATCCCTTTGTGGCTGTTTACTTATTTACATTGTTACTTCGTATACATTAAAATTTAAAGCTGTATATACTTTCGCATTAACCTGTGGTCATATGACTATGTGTAATTTGAAAAGGCTCACAAGAAGTGACAAACCCCTTATACTTGTATGACCTAACCTTGCACTTCCCCTGAACCCCATGGGGTGTTTTTGCATTGTCAAGCTCATTGTTTGGTAACACTGTTTGGGTTCCCTCTCATCTCATCTACTTAGTTTCAGGTGTACAAAAGTTAGTAACTAACTGATGATCATAGTTGAGTATTTAGCTACCTGGAAGTTTTCTCCAAAGGTGATCCTGGTCTGTAGAGTCCTTACATGTTCAATTCTAGGGGGGGTCATCAATACCTCTACCTAAAAAATAAATGTGAGTACAATCATTAAATACTTTGAATGTAAAAGAAAGTCTCAATGAAAACTTTGAAAATACAGAGACAAATTGCAGTCAGGTATTGATTAACATTCATAAACATTAACAAAGATTGGATTCTAAATGTACGAAAAGTGTTGCCAGCCCGAAATGATCATAGAATGATTGAAAAGAGCTGGAGGCAAAATGAACCATCTTGAAGATGTACATGTCCCGTTCATACCTGGAAGAGCTCCATGTCTTCCCCATTGGGCCGTTGAAATACACACATATAATTTCCACCATCCAGCTCTGTAAGCTGAAGAATCCTCAGAGTCCCATTACGGAAGACTTTAATTGGTCTCTCTGGACTGCAGGCAGATAAGGAAAAAAAACAGGTGGAGATTAAAGCAGCAAGCCAAGTTTAATGGAAACTCAAACTTCTTAATGTATTTAAAATTTAAGTAGTCAGTATTGTACCAAGTCATGAGTTCACAAAAGGAAGTTACCTATATCTATGTTCCATTATAATCTTGGAGGGTAGCTGCCATACAGTCCCTCTTGTAGATCCGGAAGACTCTGGACAGTGGAGATAGACAGCAGAACCGTACATAGCTGAGACAGAGTGCTGACGGGATGGCACACCTTGATGATGAGTTGGGGGGATGGGAAGAGGAGCAGGAGGCTGGCTGGATTCTTCCCTCACCTCCATCAGGACAATTCTTTTGGCAATGCCCACAGTGTTAGTGGCCAAACATTCGTACCTGTGGGAGGAATAACAGCAGTGTGATAACTTTTTTAAACTCACAGCTTAAGAGCTCCAATCAACTTAAACTCTTCAAGATTTCAACCCCCCTGGCGACATATAAAAGGAAGAGTTTGGATATGGAGACAGTCATTTGGGTGCATCAGCTGGAAAATATGACTGTTTGTACCAAATTTTGTGCCAGTTCATCGAAGGGATGTGGAAACTTAAACTCTTCACCTGCTGCTGGTACTAACTATAAAGACAACATAGGAACCCTGAATGGCATCCCATGGAATATTTGTTAATTTTTTTCAGTCTTGACCAAAGTGGTGAACAGACAGACTGATCTGCATTAAGTTTTACTGTCTTCATTTATGTATAAACAATTTTTGCTTGGTCCGCTGTCTTAATTTGACTAAATACTTAAATTAACAGCCTTTTCTTTAAAAATCTATATTAAAAAAACACATACATAACCATTGCTTATTATACAGGAAGTACAAATACACAGTTAGACACCTCATACCTCCCAGCATCAACTGCTGAAACACTCTTTATATATAGTGTCCCATTGGGAAAAACAAAAAGTCTGTGTCCAAGGAACTGCGATGGCTTAACATGAACCCCTGTTCGGAGCATCCATTTCACAGCAGGCACTGGTTCACCCTTCACAGAGCAGTGGACGTACACACTTCTGCCTGGAAAAATGTAATTCTATTAGTTAAGATTACTTGAGATGTTACAATGATTTCATTATATTTGTCTGTAAACCATATAATGAGAAAAATTAATGTTATGGGAAGTTTGGTCATATTTTCTGTTTGCAGGACTTTTAATTTCTGTACACTACCTGGCTGAATGATCACAGTATCCATTGATCCTTCGCTGATGCTTGGAGGCAGAGCTGCCACGTGGACATGATAAGTGATTGTATCAGCACCTGCTGCGTTGCTTGCAATACATTTATAGTCCCCTTTGCTGGAGAAACTGGGCGAGAGAATTTGCAGGGTTCCATTTTGAAGCAAAGACACTGGAGAAAAGACAGTGTGAAACGTCCCGACTTGACGCACGAACGTCCTGTCTGGAAGAATCCAAGAAATTTGGGCAGGTGGTTTTCCCAGTGCAAAGCAGTCAAGAGTCACACTTTTCCCTAAGTAGGCTGCCAGCTCTGTGGACTTGGGTGGCTGAATCTTGGGCGCCTGAGTCTGGACAGCTAAGGTAATGACCATGCGATCTGATCCAAACCTATTCTGGGCTGTACAAAGATACTGGCCTCTATCCTGAAGCTGAATATTTTTAATGACAAAAGTTCCATTTTTGAAGACTTCAAATCGGGGACCATGCTTTGTGTTGGCTGGGATGGTGGCACCTGTGGAGGAGAAAATGTCAATGGAGAGATTTAAATTCAGAATCACCATTGCCATGAATGATCAGACCATTTTGAAATTTCTTTCCCTGGTAAAGCTGTATTAACACATGCATCGCTAGCCTGGTCTTTTTGGAACATCACCCAGGTGAGTGTGAACGTTCACATCGGTTAAAGCAGACATAAATCATCACTTTGCCAGCCATTTTAAATATAATTGAGCACATATGTGATTAAAACAGGTAATTTTAAGAAGTACTGACAGCGAGCCAATAGGCGTGTTAATTATGTTGCAGTGATTGTAGCCTGATTTTTTTTCCAAAATCTGCATCTACCTGTAGAGACTTTGGCCCATGCGATGCTGGGTTCAGGATCCCCCATTGCTTTGCAGTGCAGGAACACATCACTCTCTGCCAGTGCGGACACACTAGCTGTGGTTACTGTAGTAATATGGGGTTTTATCCCACCACTTTCAGCTCCCAACAACCATGGGAAAGGAGGGGCAGCAGTGGGTCGCCTTGAACTGATTCGACCTGCCACAGAGACACATTTACAGAAAGAAAATTATGTCAGCAATACAAATTCAATAAATATGGCTTATTTTCCATTTCAACACATGGCCTTTATCTTTTGGGTAGTGAACCTACCTCCAACAGGCCATCGAACTGCATACTGAACCGAGGAGGTGGTGAGGTGGTTAGGACGAGGGGTTGGGTTGAAACCAGAAAATGATGATACTGAAGGTTTAGCTGGCTTTGGAGGCTTTAGTGGGTAGGTGTAAGAAGCAGTGGGTGCTGGTGGTTTAGGGGTACAGCATATATGTAGAGATGGGTTGGGTTTTGGTGTGATTGGGCGTGGAGGGTTGTGGTAGCTCGTACGAGGTTTGGGCGTCATGATCCTTCCTAGCTGAGCCATACGATCAAGTTGGGCCTGAAAAATATATTGAAGCATTGAATTATTATGATTTTAACCAATGAACTTAAAATTTCAAAGCTAATTGATCATTACCAATCATTACCAATTATATTGCTAGAAAAGCCAGGCAAAAATATAAAAAACTGCCAGCAAACCTTTTGTATCAAAAAAGCAACTGCAATAAAATATAAACATAAATGAACACTTGCTGAGAGAGCAACAGTCAATATAGGAGGAGAAAGCCCACTTGCCACAAAATACACATTTATGCATACTCAAACAAGGCTATTCCACTGATTGATAGGCTCAGGTGTAATTGATACAATTAATACAATTACAGCAGGTCTGCACCATTCAAGTGCATCGATAAGCCCCCTTAACTGGTAAAGCTACATGGAGTTAAGCCTTTAATAACTTGCACCAGTGTTTTGCTCTCTATTATGAAAAATTGTCTGCTATGATGAAAGTTTTCATTTAATCCAAAAATTTAGTAACACTGAGTAAAAATTACACAGACTACAAGACAAATGAACGTACTTGACCTGTTTGACAATTTATTATAGCCTATAGCAGGGGTGACCACACTTTTTCAGCTTGTGAGCTACTTATAAAATGACCAAGTCAAAAGGATACTATAGATTATTATAGTACTTAGTATCCTTAGGATACTAAGAATTACTGTAAAAATGCATGAGTTGATGTTCCTTACATAACTGCATGAACCCATATTACATTACAACTGTGTACATTTTTTGTCATGACCTTATTCTGATGACTTGCACTGCAGCTCCCCCACTTATTTTTATACCCTTTATGAAGTTTAGTAGAAATAAATTTAGCAACTCGGCAGCTTGCGCATGAGTCACTCTGCTTCTCGTTGTCTGTTTCCACGGTAAACGGGAATTGCTCTGAAATAGCGCACGCAGCTTCTCGTCTGCACGGATTGGATTGGATTGGATTGGATTGGATAGATTTTTTTTAATGCCATGCAATTTACCCATATCACCTTTGCGATTGATAGATCGCCATCAACGTAATGGGTGCCCCTAGCCTATACTAATAAACTCTCTATCTCGTTTGTATACCTAATTTTACAAAATCTTTTTTTTAAAACTTTAATGAACATTTAGATACACATTAGAGTTCATCACAAACTGCAAAAAAAAAATGGCCCTTATCATACCTGTCTGTATCTGTTCCTCAGCCTTGATAAAAACAGTTGATCTCTGGTTTGGGTCCTGCCATCCACGTGGTGATTTTTATTATGACGTGACAGGTGGGAATTAGATGGTGTAAATTTAGAGTTTCCTATTGATCCAGAAGCTGTAGGTTTGAGTTTCACTGTTTCAGGTGTGACCTCTGGTTGGTTGGTTACAACTGGATTTTGGGCCCAAGGGTGGGGGAAAGGTTGTGACCCATGACCTAGGGAGCGGAAAGCAAACATTTGATCAAATATGACATTTGATCAAATATGTGTATCCATGATTGCAACCATTATTAGACATATTATAACTTAACACTAAAACAGATAATATCTTTTCTGATATATTTCCTTGTCAGTTCAATACAGGCCTATAGTAACAGTGTTGATCTTTATCTATTATCTCTGTCACATTTGGTCATCACAACTCATTTCAAAACAGTGTTTAATACGAATTATTACATAGCAGCTTATTTACCATGCCATGGATGCGGAAATGACCTTTGACCTGGCCAGGGAGGGTGGACGGGGACATTATGGTGACGATGATGGTGTGAAGGCCAGTGGGATGTCGGGGGGACTCTTGGAAGTGGAGAATACCCGCCTGGATTCACTTCACTTTGTCTCTCCAGATTTCTGTCTCTGTTTGTGTGTGTTCTGGATGTAGTTGTTTGTCCTCCTCCCTGTTTGATTTGATGAAGCCAAGGGTGAATTGGCTCCATTATCGGGTAATTGTGAATCTCAGGCACTGTTTTTGGCTTGTTTACCTCTTTATCCTCTTTCTTTGTGACTTCTTCTTTCATTCTACTTTTTGTTAGATTTGAGGTAATGATATTGGACGATGAAGATCTTGCCTGGGTTGGTGCACCGTGTTCTGGTGAAGGTCGGGTGTTAGGTCTTGGTCTATTTTGTGTTACTAATCTGATGCTATCTTGTGTATTGAAACTCTGTTTAATCCACTCATTTTTAGGTTTCTCCCATTCTTTCTCAGTGCCCTCTATGTCTATTTTATCAGTTTCTTGTCCTGTCATTGTTGGCATTACCTCCACTTCACTCTCTCTTACAACATTTTGGTCCTCTCTGCCCTTCTCTTCAGTTTGGGTTTTATTCTGGACCATCTGTCCTTCGGATTGTCCAAAGTTTACATTGCCCTCTACAGTCTTTTCAGCAGGATGAACTGTACTATGTAGATCTGGAGTCACAATGGTCTTTTGATCTAGTAAATGATGCCCTCCTGGAGAGCTATCTAAATGTGCATCTTTTCTTGTAGTTGTTTGGATTGTGCTGAGGCTAATATCAAGATCATTAGTGATATGAGAGGTTTCATTTTTTGAATCCTCCTTGGCATCCAAACCATCACCATCTTTGTAATTATATTCTTCACTGTATTTGCCCTCATCTTCCTCTGTCTTATACTCAGCGGATAAGGTTTCACTATTTTCCACTGTGGTTGGTGCAGGTGTTGTTGTAGTCATAGTGGTAGTGGTGGTGGTAGTAGTAGTAGTCGTGGTCACTGTTGTTGTTGGGGGAATAGGAGTTTGTGGCTTGTTTGATGAATGGTAAGAGGGATGTACATGTGGACGAACTCTTCTCATTGGTGGTTTTCTACGTCTATAAGGCCTTCTCCTGTTTGCTTGACCAGGAACAAGGTTATGGGTCCTTCTGCCTTCTCCAGAGTGCCTATTTTCTAACTGATCACCTGGCTGAGGAATTCCAACAGCAGGAGGGTTTGTAACAGTCTCTGTTTTTTCTGCAATCCCACCATAATGATGTTGGGTTGGTTCTGTGCTTCTGGGAGCCAAAGGTTGTAAAACCTGTGGCACACTTTCAGGTGTTTCAGCTTTTCCATTATTTGTATTTTTATCTGTATAATAGGCCTCAGTCTTAGCTTTTGCATCGATAGGGAGACTTGTTTGTTCTGTCCAAATATTTGGAGGAAAAATAGTGGGGGGTAAAAGGCTAGAAGTAGTAGCAACTGTAGTGACCGTTATAGTAGTAGGTTTGAAAGTACTTGACTGGAAAAGTACAGTGCTGGGTTCTGGTAGTGACTGCTCTGTGGGGAGAGCAGCACTTGGTTTGGCTTTCGCTTTGGCCAACATCTCTGCCCAACGATTTGGATCTAATTCCTTAATGGACTGATTAGGTTTTCTCTTTGAACCTTTAATTCTTATCTTTTTTGAAAACATGTTAGTATTTCTTTGCTGTGTCCCTACCTTTTTAGGGTACTGTGTTGCAGAAGGACGTATAATTTCTTGATAATCTCCCCCTGAGCCCTCTATTTCCTCTATGCCAACTGGTAAGATCTGCTGATCTCTCCCAGTCTGTGCTTTGGACCGATCAGAAACCTTTTCTCCTGTGACTTCCACTATGTGTGATAGCATGTCAACTCCATACAGATTTGAGGCTAAGCAGCTGTATTCCCCTGCATCTTCTTGTGTCAACTTATGTACCACCAAAGTCCCATTTTCCATCACTTCTGCTCGTCTTGTCTTTTGTGTTGGGAGAAGAATTTGGTTTTTAGGAAGGTACCACATAGTTTGACTTGGCCGAACTGTAGTTACTTCACATGGGAGAAAAACAGAGTGTCCCTTTTCAGCCACAATTTTCTGGCCATTGAAAGCCGTAGGGCTGAGTGAGCGTTCTTTTATGGTGAGCCTCACAGGCAGTAAGTCCACACCGGCTTTGGTTCTGATCAAACAGTGATAAAGGCCTGAGTTAGACTGTGTAGCATTTAAAATCACAAGCTGTCCTAATTTAGAAATTTCAATTTTATCTGATGCATCCTCCACTATGGTCAAATCTGGAAGAATCCACTCAACTTTCACCTCTTGATCTGAAGAGATGACACTGCACTCCAAGTGTACCTTTGTACCTTCAAGAGCAGTCTGAACCCGCCCTGCTGCACCTCTGCGAATTAGAGCCCAGGACATTGTGAGGTCTTCTTCTGCTTCTTGTCCTCTGTGGTTGATGTGCTTGGTAATTACAGTGGTGAAATCCATTACCAGTTTATTGTTTGTTGTCTGCTTTCTGTTGAGCCTCAAAGTTACTCGGGGTTGAAGCAGCCACAAGGGTTTTGCTACCAAATACCCTTTTAAATCAGTGAAATATGGGGAGTTTTCATTCACAGCTTGGGCATATTGATAGGCTATTCTGCTTGCATTTCCTCTCTGCTGACCTCTCTCCAAGATAGCAGGGCTTTCATAGTAATATGCAACCAGTTGCCACAGATTTTGAAGTGTCTCCCGATCAATCTCACACTCAAGGGCTGTTGCCAGTGATACATTGACAGACAACTCCCCAGACGGATTCACTGTCCAAGTCATGGGGGAATCATCTCCAGGATGGCGCATGTCACATGCCATGTGAGCACTGTTTCCATGGCTGTCGGAGAGAACTAATGTCAGATGGCCTAAAGGTTTTTCAAAGTCACGTGTGTATGGGAGGTCAGGCTCCGCTTCAGATTCGGCCCACAAAAGATTGTCCTGCTGTTTGAGGGGAGAGCGAAGAGCTGGCCGTTCACAGGTTAGCTTGTCCGAAGTCAGTCCGAGAAAAAGGGTCCCATTCAGGGGCTGAGGAGAGGAGCACTGAGGGCAAATCTCACTGGCGCCACGTTCCCTCTTGCACTTTATTATGCCTTGGAGAGAGTGAAGGAAATAGGAAGATATGAGGAGATAAAATTGTGAGAGGAAAAGGAATGAATAGGAGGGACAGATGAAAAAATGAAGAGAAAGATGGAGGAGAAAGGATAAGAGGAAAGGGGTGCATAGGGAGATATATGTTAGGAGAGAGTAAGGGAAACATAAGAAAGAATGAGGAATGTAAATAGAAAAAGACAGGGACATAAAATAAAATGTGAATATAGGATAAAAAGGGTTTGGAAAACTACAGACACAATCTTATCTTTTAATAAGATTAAGTTCAAGGTTTATTTATCCGCTAATGAAGTTCTGGCAGTCACAGTCCTTTATTTTGAGATCGCAGGCCATATACAAAATTATAGATTTTTAAGGGCTCTGTTGATGCAAACAGCTAGCACATGGGACTGGTTAAAGATGTTTACAGAAAACTTAACAAAGCAAACAAATGAGACAAAGCACATGTGTCTCGAGAAATTTTGAAGGAGAAAAAAGGATAATGACAAAGTAAACAGTCTAATCAATTCTGCAGACTGCATATGGATCGAATACAGACAGTTTACTGTGAGTAGCTGTGTCCCTCATGTGTTGTGCAGATGCTGGTTGGTGGAACGCAGCCTTTTTTTTGGCTGAGTATTTTCTGCTTCTGGTCAAAAACTCCTTTCTGAATCACACATATACAGTATTGTGACCTTTGTTTATATGAATTTCTACTACAAGAATACATTACAACCAGTTATTAAGTTAGCTGTTTTGCTTTTAGATGACTTATTTACAGTCATGTTGCCTTTGCGAGAGTTTATCAGTTAAGTTGCTTAATGTCTTGCTCTTCTTCTTTATTTCTTTTGTGAAAGATGTTGTTTCTCAAAGTGGGTGCAGTTCAAAGTATTATGACAAAACTGGTTCAGAGGATATACAAAAAACTGTGAAAGTGGGAAAGAGGTAAGGAGAATTATCACTTGAGTCAGCAGCTCCCCTTCAGCTTGACAGAGATTTAAACATATATCAGCTTACTGTTTATCTATCTGACTGCAACTTTACTATTTTGGTTCCCTCTTACATCTGTCAAAGTGCTGTTTAGAGATGCAGAAGACAGCTGTTTCCAGTAAAAAAAAAAAAAAAAATCATAGTGCACTACTCCCTCTGTAAAATATTAGATGACTAATACATTTAAAGGGTGATAATATCTCTATATATCTATATCTATATATAGCTATATAGATATAGATATAAATTTACACTGACACTCTCTGAACCTTGTTGCTAAGTCATTTGTCATCCTGCTAGAACAAACTTTTTTTATCCCACAGGAGTGAAGAAGTAAACACAGTTTCAAATTTCATTGAGGTCTAATGTAAGAAATAAGAGGGGTTCATAATCATGTGTACTTACCTTCATGTTTGGAGTTCCAGTCTACCAACCAGAGGAGTTGACAGTCACAGGTCCAGGGATTACCATGCAGAGAGAGGACCTCAAGCCTGGGAGCTGTCTTCAGTACTGAGGCAGGGAGCTGCTCCAACAGATTGTCTGACAGGTGTAAGTGTCTGAGACAAAAACATTGTATCTTTTCCTTCACTTACTGGTCTACAGGATGACAAAATTCAAATGCATTGTGACAGGCAAACAAATACACTGTAGTATCATAAAGCATAAGGTGCAGCTACAGCAGTTTTGGTCATTTGTGCATATTTTTAATTTGATGAAACTCCTTACAAACATGCTCATACATATATTTTAAACATCCCCATATGAAAGTGCACTTTTTTATGCAAGTATTACTGGTTTTAAATTTATCTTTCACATTCTTGCCAAGATATAGTTACCTCAAATAAAAGACTACAGATTCTTAAAAAGTCCAGTTCTGTGACTTACGTGAGTTTAAAGTTGGTTCTGATTTAAAAAAGAAAGAAAGGAGAGATTTCCACTGTCATTTAATTTCTTACTTGAGTCCAGAGGTCCAAAAGCTTCCCAGTAGTGACACTGTTATGAAGGTATGAGGGTGGATTTCCTTGAGGAGGTTCCCCTCCAACTGCAGGAATTTTAGGGATGTCAGGCCTGAGAAGGAGTACGGCTCTATAAAGTCAATGAGGTTGTGGTCCAGATGTATACGGATCAAACCAACAAGGCCTTCAAACAAACTAGGGTTCACCGATGTTAGCTTGTTGTAACTCAGCTTCAAGATCTGGAACAAAAGAATTAGTATACAGATATTTAATTTATTTTGTTTTAAAAAAGTTTTAAAAGTTTAAAAAACTTTTTATTTAGAGGCTTTAGAAACTTTATGAGCCTACATTATAAATTAAGGCTGCAGCAGAAAAAAAAGCTTATCTCAGAGGTATTTGAACTGTTTCTCCAAAATAAAATCAACTCAACCCCATACAAGTCTTGATGTAAATGATTCTGATATACTGGCCAAAGATCTTCTGTCTCGTAAACAGACAATACAGTCTACAATTTAGATTCTGATTAAACCCATCTGGTTCTAGCAGGACTCACTGCATTCAGAGTCAAGCAATCAAAGCACAACAAATTACTCTCTTAAATGTGGTTAAGCTATGGGGGATTTGATTTGTCTCTGTTTATACAACCGCATTAGCCAGTGCCATCATGGTTCACTACTTTTATGCTTTAAACACGTATAATTTTTCTTTGTAGTGTGCGTCTCCCTTCATTAGAGGAAAATTAATGTCATACTTGACAGAAGGCAACATCATTTAACTCCAATAATGCAATAGTGAACTTGGGAATGAAATCTAGCTCCCACTCATGGCCTATTCATGTTTCTTTTTGCCTCAACTTGCTTCATCTATGATTTAGAGCCAGATATGGATATGCCAACAGATGCAAACACTCAGAAAGGTTTACAAGAGGGTTTTGACGGAAACTAAAGACACCACATCTGCAGTCATAATCATTTAACCACTATATCTGTTGGAACCATTAGATGTGAAAAGAAACAACACATTTCTGCAAAATCTAATAATTCATTCATTCTCAGTGATGGGACAGAATTTAGTATTACCACTGATATTTCATCCTAGGTAGAGTTTAATTTGCTCCCAAGTGCAACTGGGTTCATTTCCATAGTTAAGTAGTGTTTTAAATGCAACAATCAACTTCAGAGTTCAGAGTTAAGAGGAAAATGAAGTCCAAATACTTGAAACAGCTCCAGTTTTTTCAACACCTTTACACATAGAAACGAGTAAGAAATTGGAAGCCTGTTGGACTTTGAGGACACGTTTACAGTACTTACATATTAATACGTTCTACTCTCTATATACTACAAGATACCAAGATAGACACAAACACACACACGCACACACACATATAATCAAACTCTACCTGCAGTGATCTCAGGCTGTAAAAGGCCCCAGGGTAAACTGTGGTAATGTCGTTGCCATGCAACATGAGCATTTCCAGTTGCCGTAGTGACCTGAATTCTGACCCCTCCACCTCCGTCAGGCTGTTATAACTGTGAAGGAGAGAAAATAAACAGGGATGAAAGAGTAACAGAGGGCCTTTTGGGGAGGGGGTCAAAAGGATAGGAAACTAAAATTAGTTAGCAGTTGGTGTTTGCATGTTCGCCTGGCTGATGTGACCTTTCAAATGAAGGGAAAAAAGAGAGGCGGAAAACTGGATGGAGAGAAGGAAGGATGGATGACAGAAAGACCTCAGTTAACCTTTGACCAGCAATTGTGTCCTCATTCTTAAACTTCATCATTTGAAAAGCAATGGAAACTTACACATACACAGAAACACTCAGAATTACATTTCTGCATCTTTTCACAGCCTTCATAGAATTGCACCACTGAGGCATTGGCCAAGATTACCTTTATAATTGTAGTACAGAAAGGAGCTTTTTATATTAGTTTTGCCCTCTTGTAAACAACATCAAAGCAACACGTTAAAGCAGCAGGGTTTTATGTGCATGTGGCTCCAGTGCCTTATTATATCAGCAATCAAAATACAAAGAACCATTGAAAAACCTCTCTCGCAGTCTTCAGGTTTCAGCACATTACAACAGACATCTGTCAAAGAGTCAAACTAATTGCCAAGTACAGTATAGAACAGTAGAAGCAAGAGCCAAAGTCATCATTTATCAAAGAAGCACAGCAGAGCAAGTTGCGTATTGGCTGCAGCTGATTGCATCTGACAAACTTAAGTGTGTGAGAGTTTGTCGGGGCTTCCAATACAGGAATCAACATGATATTGTCGAAGAGAGTCTACCATACTGTAGTGAGGTACTAGACTGTAAAACACGCAACCTTCCCTGGGTTCAGTTATCCCTTCCCGATTGAAGACATATGGGGGATCCTGCATTTTTCCACTGCCATCAATAAAACAGCCCGCTCACAATATATCATCCAGTGGTCACTTTCATCCAGAGTGTCTTTCCTTGGCATGATGCACATGTTTTTAGTGTAGGCTTCCCCTTTGGAAACTAAACTTCCAACCCTGGCAGTGTTAACGCTGTGCTCTTGAACCATAATGAAAGTTGTTTCATTCCTTCATTATACAGGAGTTCCAAACATTCACTGCATACTTTAAAGGCACACTGAGACTAGTCTAATACTTATCGGTCATTCCATTGAAAATGCTTTAGTCTGGTATTTTCTCTTTAATTTAACCGTGAGGCTTTGTGCAGTGACTGATAATGTAGCTTTGACCTGCAAAGCTGAGACACATCAGTGTTTTTATTTGATAAATAAAACATGATTGTTATCTTTTTATGTAGAATGATTGCAAAGATAAGAGGTATTAACAGAGGTGGGGGACAACAAGCAACAAAGGTCCCCCGTCCTGATTCAAACGGGGAATCCTGCCATTAATGGCAGCATCTTAACTATGGTGCTTCTCCAGCAACGAATTGTAATATTTTTTTGTGATTTGTTTTTTCAGAAAGTTAAAAAAATGGAGTTTGCACACAACACTACTAATCAGATGATGGAAGGGGAGGGAAGGGGTTTTAAATGCTGTTAGAACTTAGTTTAAAATGTGATTTAAGTGTTGTTGTTAGCCTTCATTCTTAGTTCAGTTTCTTTTGTTGTACTCTTGAATTAAAAGTCATAGTGTCACTTTGCCTGAATCTCTGAACATGAAAAACTGTTGGCTTTTAGATATCAACGCTCATCAAAGGTATGTGTGTTTGAGTGATTCCTTCTAGGTGGTCTATACCATCCTTGATGCTCACTGAACAATTGGCAGTTCCTCCAAAAGATGGACGTCTGCATTTATCAAAGCAATGATATTTTGACTTTAAACTGCACGGTCCTAAACGCTAACTAAAGGAGAACACTCTTCAGATGTGAACATATACCAACAGTTTTGCATGAGAAGCTAAAATTCCTGGTCTACACTCCAGTTTACAGGGTGGTCTAATGTTTAGAAGGTTTGCAACTGTTACTTCCCTAAAGGTTTGGTCCCTCTCCAAAAATCTGCTCTGCTGAGATTTTCCTGACAAGTTTCCTTTATCCTCATTCAAACAGAAACTGCCTGCTACCCTACATAGAGAAACAAAAACCAGGGATCAATACGGATTCAGTAGAGGCGTATACAAAAATGCAATATCACACAGTTCTCTGCTTTGAATTCATTAATTTACAAGGTAAAACTGACTGCAGTGTCTTTGGTTTTGCATTTTACTTGCTAAACTTACATAGCCTTTGTTGGTGTTGCTATGCCTGTCAAGCTATCTGCTCTCACATGGCACACATGTGAATACTTATATTTAGACACATACACATACTAATATAGCAGCAATCAGGACTGGCTATCACACAGTGTGGAATTGCTACAGCCTGGATGCCCATTTCTTTATGCCCATTGTCTGGACGCTAACACATCCAGTGAACTTTCACTGCAGATAGTTAGCTAGTTAGCTTCTGATTGCAGCTACAGCAGACCTACACAATGTTTAATCCACTCCTTACACTTTTGCTCTTGTGTTTTTTGTTTTGGACAGGCCAAAAAAAGACACCATCCTCTACACTTTATATATAGCACCATTCTCCTCTCCACCTATAATACACCGTTTCAACATGTGGAGAAATCCATAGCTTGACGTGCCTGCTGTATCTTGTTATGGTTGCTATGCTTTGTTGGACATTCGCTGTCTAGTGATAGATCAATAGTGGAAAGCCAGAAAATGAAATGAGCCTTTCACTTGTTGCTACCATGTGGAAATCATGTGGTGTCCATCATTCTAACTCTCTGATTGTTATGTTGTCAATGATATAATATATACCATGTGTCAAATGCGTGTTCTATGGGTTTTTGGTGTTCCTATCCTGTAATAAGTATGTCATTTCAGTAGTTAAAGACAGATCCCCAAAACAAGGGCAAGGATGTGCCATAGGACTCTAGTCTTTTTTTTTCAGTTTGACCTGAGGGGGGTGGTATAATTTTATATAAATGAAGGCTCACACTTACTGTTGCCAAACCCTTCCTTATGTGGATACCTTGTCCCTGTAGTGTAATACTGGCTGAATAAAAGATCACATGTATGTCTGTTAAAGACCAAGACGATCTGGAATGTACTGATAGCTCCCACCCTGCTGCTCTCACAGTACAGGAGTGCATATGGAGACAGTTTACCTTCTGTAGACTGTAGCTTGTCTGCCACTGTAGCTTTTGTGACCATTTACCTACTGAAATACTCCATTACATCAAAGCATCGTATTCAGTAGTAAAGAGGCGGAGAGCTGCTCTAGGCACAAATGTGTCGCACCAGAATTGCAGTGATAGCTGTTTCCACCTCCTGTGAACAGTAGTGTAGCCCTGACTGCTGCTTGCCAAGTACTTTGCCATGTAAATATGTACTGTTCTGAGCCAATTATTAGACAGGGAAATTTGTTATACACAAAACAGTGGTTGGGCTATTCCTCTGCTTTGCTGGAGGGCAGTAAAATCTCTGTTCACAATACAGGGAACCACATGGAAGTGATTAGCAGATTTATCCCCTTGAGAGTCAGTGCAGTACCACATGCTGGTGCTCAGCCCTTATCTTCTAGGTTAAAGCAGATGTTTTCACATAAAATGCACCACAGGCTGTATGCTAATTATCTTACTGATGGTACTGATGCTGTCTTTGGTGTGCAACTGGCTTCTTTTGTTCTTTAGGAAGGTCAACAGATAAACCAAGTGTGAGCAGCAATACGTTTTTATGATCTCACCACCTTAAGCAAGGAAGTAATTCCTCTGTTGGGTTCATGGCATGAAAAAGTAATATCAAGAGAATAGTCAAGAGCTAACTCGCATACCAAAAAGTGCTTGCCTCAGCATTAGTTTGTAAGTTATTTGTGGCAGTAATGATCATTTGTTAGCTAAAGAAAACACTTCGCTGACTAGTCACCTACTGCACATTTCCTGTAGAGTGTTTAGTTTTCTTCCCCTTGGACTGCCATTGACAACAATGTCTCATTTTTTTCTGTGAACTGTCTGTGTGTTCACGCATAATGTTTGAGTCTTACCCAAGGTTGAGCCTCTCCGTGTCTTTAGGAAAGGTTTTTGGTATGGTGGTGAGGTGTCTGAATGTACAGTGGACCTCTTTAACGCCTGGACAGCTGCAGCTCCGTGGGCAGGATGGAATGGCAAGTATAGGGCTGATCTACAGAGATGAGAGGGGTGGGCAGGAAGAAAGAGCCGGTACACTTTATTCACATATCTATATATCTTCATAATAACTTTAGCAAATTTGACAATGCCTGTAGCCTTTGACTGGTTACATTGTCTTCATAGACACTGGCTTCCTTAGGAAATTGATATAAAGAAGATTTACCGTTTGCCATAGCAGTGAGGAGAAGAGCAGGGGAAACCATGCTGCAGCCAACCTGCAGAAGATGTTGGCGCACCACCACAGCACCATGACTGGATGGCTGACTGCTCACGTCATTAATACACCTGTAGGAGGACATGAAATGATTTAGATGCACAGAGTCATGTTGACAAAAACTAAGCATTAGAAACATTTCATAAATTTATTGCAGGGATGCAGTAGAGGCATGTGTCTTGTCCATGTGTAGCTGAGAAACTGGTGGCTCAATCTGAAATATTGCTATTGAAGCAGATGAGATGATGACAGTGCAAGAAGTGATCCACAGGTGACCCATGAGAGGTGTAGCCTACAACCGGTGTATTTTGATATTTGTATACTTTTTCCCATTTTATATTAAGATGGTCTCTGGCTCCTTGCAGGACACAGTTTATAAAAATGATGGATGTGTGAATGAATAGATGAATGGATGGTTTGACACTATTCCACTGATCAACAGGTTGTCTACATAACACAAATCCTAAATTTTTACCATCTTGACTCTCACTTAGCTATTAATGGTTATTACACTGTGGTCTGTGGGGGTGGAAGCTGACTTGACACTCGGCTAGATTCTGAGACTGACTGAGTCCAGTTTGACAACAGCGATTGCATTGTTTAGGTGATTTTCAGCAAGTTAAAGCAGGACTCAGAAAGCTGGATAATGAGAGATAAAATGGGAGGGAAGGAAAAGGAAATGGAAAGTGGGGTTAATTTGACCAGTTGATGATTGTTGAAATTTATTAAAGAAAATCAAGACAGTTCTGGTGAATTTTATTTTACTTTTGCCTCTGTTCACTTTGAGACAAGTATTTATACAATCAGTTAATAATGTATTTACGCTTGAGACTGGGTAGGCCATGGCTAGCTGGCTGGCAAGCTAACTGTAGTTGATATGCCAGTCTCATGTAGCAGCCCCTGTATCCACAGTGCTGTCAGCAGTGAAGAAAGATCTGGCTGCACACATTATCACTCCACGACAGGGGAAAAACTCTGCTTTGTTTGTATTTCTGTAAACCAACAACAATGGTCTTGGGAGATGCTAAGCCTCAAGAAAACTTACAAAAACAAAATTCTGTGCCAAATTCTCTTCAAGTTTTGCAGAGAAATGATAAAAAAGTATACAGATCGGAAACATCACAAACTGGCATTGGATGTGCATGGTCCAAGACGGGAAGGCTCAGCGGCTGTTGGTTAAAATTGAACAGAGCATTATTGCTACCAATTTATGGTAGTGCAGCAGGTATACGCCCAAGTGGTCAGTCATTATGAATGACCTTTCCACCACAGGGGGAAGTGTTGCTTGATGTGACTTTTTTTGCGAATAAACATACTTATTTAGCTATTATTTGCATTATACTATTATAAGTTACATTCACAAGCACAGTGTCTTAGTACTATATACATGCCTTTTTGATATAATGACTTGGAAAAAGGATTATATTAATTACCACTTCACAGACGACCATTCTGGTATACCTACAAATATCAGAGACAGAGAGACAGAAGAAAGAAAGACAGGCAAAAACGAGAGGAAGAGAAACAAAGAAAGAGAATTCTTATGATAGAACCGGCAAGGCTGAGGGAGAACGAATAACCTTCATGAGCGGGAAAGTTGACAACTATGGCAGCTCCCCTAGAGCAAAACTATTTGCCCTAAAGGTTGATAAAACATGTCGGAGAGATTTGAAAAACCAATTTTTTTAAGTGCTGTCTGTCTTCACAACACCTCTCCTTAGGGAACTTAACGGAGTGCAAATCCTCTGATCAACCTCAATCATGTTTAAAACAAGGAATATATGTTTTCAAAAGACACAATATATATTTATATATATACAATCTATTGGCACTGGAGATTAATAACTCAAAGTCAAACTCTGGTAGTTCAAACAAACACAGGAAAATACTTCAATACAAGAAAGCACAATACAATAGATAGGAGTGTGGAAAAGAACCCCTTAACATTGGCAGTTGCGGTTTGCTCCAGTGCCAGGTGGTTTGGCATTCATTACGTTGGCTTAAATGTTAACATACTCTTTTTGAGAGCATGACATACCAATTACACACACCCACACTCACTGAAACACACATTTGCACACCTCTACACACAAGCAAGTCTGATGGTTAATAAACTAAGAGGGGAAACAGAAATGGGTGGAGAAAAAGGAAATAGAGCCGTTCATAGGAAGAACCAAACAACATGTACATATTTGAAGCCATCAGAGACCAGTTTGGGGTTTCTGGTTTCCACTTCTGTCTCTGTGTTCTTTCCTCACAAGGAGGCTAATTCACCTAACAGGTCTGAGAGAGAGAGTGTGTGTGTGTGTTGGAGTGTGTGCGCGTGCGTGCGTGTGCGTGCGTGTGTTTGTGACATTTGTTACAAGCAGAAATAAGGAAAATGCCCCAGATTTTGACCCGGACCATAATGTGTTCATTATCATAAGCTCTTTCTCTTTCTTTCTGGACTTCTTGATCTGACAGACACATTAACCCTCAAAGAGGTCAGCTAGTTGTTCAAAGACAGATTATAATCACATTGCAACTGGTTTGAAGAAAAACAATTGTAATACTACAAAGTTAAGGTCAAGGGCATGTTGACTTTGTAATATGACACGTTCATTGCTGTGATAAATGCAGTATTTAACATTTACTTACTGTTCATGCTAACATGTTGACAGATTCTGTGTTTAAAAATGAGCTGGACTGATGAAAATAAACTAATCAGGAATTTAATTGCTTGCAAAGTGTTAGCGGGCAGCCAATTTTTTTACAAACAAGTAGTGATTTGAACCACAGTAGATTAAAAATAAGGATTATTTCAGATTAGATTTTTAAATTCTTATTTTTTTCCTTTTTTCCTCCACAGGGAGGTCAAAGGTCAGGGTCAGGGTCATCTCCAGAACAGAAGCTCTTGAGCTCTTTGAAAATCATTGTCGTGGTCAAGGATTCTCCAGCAGATTGATTGCTTTGTGTCAGAACCCAAAAGCTCTTCATGTCACCAATGGCTTTGACACCTTGTGGCAGAGATCATTAATATTCAAGTTTGAGTAACAATAAATGTCCAAATTGTCTGTTTAAATTTTAGTAATCTGCTCTATAATCTCAGTGACTTCCTTAGAGGATATTTATCAGCGTAACACATAGCTAAGTGTCCCTGACTTGTAATGTAGCTCACAGTGAAATCTGTTGACACAACAGTTTCCACTTTAACTTTACAGAGCAATAAAGGTGTCATTTCAGGCAGTCTGTGGTATCAAGGGTTATGAAAATCACAGATAAATGCTGTCAGTCAGCTAGTTCTCTGCTCCTGCTCTCCTCTAATGGCTTTACCAGATCTCCTGTGTAAGTCCTTTGGAGACAAAGAGAGGATCGGAGAGGAAATTTTAGGGAAATGTGTAAACAGATAGAGATGAGGTGAGGTAGATGCAAAGAGAGGGAGGAAAGCAAAGAAAGGAGGTAATAGTAAAGGAATAAAGGAGGGATGGGCAGATAGGGAAGAAAGAGAAAACAGATGAGAAGATGTGAAAAAAGGTTTTCCTGTCCATTTAAATCACTTAGTATTGCTCCCAGACTCTCACCTGACAGAGACAAAGTGCTGCACTTCTACTGAAAGCAATATACTGCCCAACCTCCGGCTTATTTAAATCATATGTTCTCTGGCAAAAAGTGGTTTTCTACAAGTCCTGCCAAAATTCATCCTTACCCCATACAGGCTTATTCGTTATCAATGAATGAGCTATACAAGAAGTCAAAGTCATGCTGTCATGAAGAGAGAGGGAAAGAACTACAAAATAATTTAATGAATGAAAGGTGGGCAGGATCAAGAGAGGTTGTGGTACTAAATCAAAAAGGAAAATACTTCACTTGTAGTGACGAACAGAGAAACACTTTTTATAGATCACTGGATCATTATCCAAAACTTTGTCAAACAAAAACAACAACAACATCAACAAAAATGTTTCATAGTACAAAGTCATATTTGGTCTTAAAATAAATATTTCAAAATCAACATATCTCATGAGATGGTTTAATTTGAGCTTACACTGTTCTCAATTAAACAGTCACCCAAGATAAGGACTTTCTCGTTTATGTCTTTGCGCTTTTGGGTGAAGCCAGAGTTGTCTTAGCTTTGCTTTCCCTACATGTGGACTCTTACAGTCCCATCACTGAAACATATCAACCAACATGTGTATGTATGCTGAACTGTTAGCATGAATCTGTTATTTCTTAGCTTGTAAGTATTAACCAGATAGCTTAGCATAAATGGCTAGGTTGTTTCTGTTTGTTAGCAAGGGATTAGCCAACCTTTTATTTTTTTAAGCCATATGGACACTTGTTTCATTACGGGCTTGTGTATACTTTGTCTACATTAACGTCAGGAAGTACAATGTTATGCTAAAATACTTGAGCAAAAACAATCACAAATGACAATAAAATCCAAGGTTATGAACTGGTATGATTCCCTTAGGCTTCCTAGCTTCCTATTTCTAACAAGCTAAGGAGAGATTTTTAGCACATTTTTAGTATTTTTTTAGATGCTGCTTCTTAGCATGCTGCAAATGCATCTTGGACTCCACATTCACAGGCAGTTAAAGGAAGCTTTGTAAATGTTTCTAATTTTCTTTTTTTGTTTTTTTTAAAAGAAAAATTTAGAGGGAATGTTTCAGGCTTTGTGGTGTAATCTCTTTTTTCTGTCAAATATTTTTACATTTTTTTATTTTTTATATTTCATAGCAAAAAAGAGAGGCACAAGTTTTGCAAATAACTCTCTCAGGTTTTGGCCCAGTCCCAGCCATTGTTAATGACACACCTGTGTTTTTTATTGCTGTGCCTTATTTAGGTAGGACTATGAGATGTTCAAGACAGGAGTTATCTTAACATAGAGAGCCTTGAATAAGTTTTTTTTTTTTTTTACTGCCTAAATGAAAATATTTTAATTGCTTACGTTAGCACAAAAGGGATTAAAATTTAGTTATACTGTTTCCAAACACCAGTAAAACCTATTATAGTGTATGTCACAGCCTAAAACGTAGTTAAATTATCAGTGTAGTTGCAGTCAGAAAACACATCATCATCATTCATCTTGTTTTTGGGCCGTCCAGTTTGGCTAGTGCTAGCATGAGACATCATAAGTAAACAATATACCAGTGACTCTTGGCAAATTTTGGTGTTTATACTTGATCACTCATATGTTTGATCAAAAGCCAAATCATTCTCTTTAATATATGGTGTATACCTTAAAGAATGTCTGACTGAGGCCAATGTATCTGTGTCAAAAGCCCCATACTGACTGCCAGCCAAGTCACAGCTGCTCTGTTCAAGATAACACATGTCAAGAAGGGACTACAATATGATTCCCACATGTTTTCCATGCAAGTCTATAGTATCATGTGTTACTCATATATCCTCATTCAGAAATCCCTTTCAACAGAGTGTGTGGAGTGTTGCAACTGGATACCAACTTTGTCTCCAAAGGGTTATTTCCAAGTTAAATATGTGTTTGATGGTTGAAAAACATATTGAACATTTATATTTAAGGGAGCTAATGAATATAATCTTTATCTAAAGTCTTACACACTTCAGCCACATCTGGCTTGTTGTAATTTATTTAAATTTATTGCACTGCCATCTAACTTCTTCATATTCTTTGAAAACTTCTGAGGATGACTGAGTCCACTTTGATTTTAAAAGTCTGTTCAATATATAGATATTATCAAATGTGCCAGTCATGGGTCAAAAATATGAAACAAATATCCTATTTTTTTCTGTTTGTGTCATTAAGCAAAGTTCTGCACTATCATTGATTGTATGTGATAAAATAAGGAAAAATTCTTGTTGGATATGAATAATTTTAATAATTTTCATGGGCAGATTTCATATTCACTTTCTGAGTATTAGCTATAAATCTTTGAAGTTTTTTACATGGCTGGAAAGTTGGCTCTTTTTTGTCTTCTAAACAAATCCGCATGATGCTAATAAATATTTCATAGTGTATTTGTATATATACAGTGCCTGTTTGACCGAAATGTTAATTTGTATCAACGATTAAAATGAACTTCGCCAAAGGACGGGGTTATAGTAAACATATTTACCCAGCAACAGGCTGTGTTTGACAGAAAACTCCGTCATGCACACAGTAGGCCATTATCAAGTATAAATATTTGCAATTTCAGATGCTCTTTGAACACAATCATATGGGAATCCCGTGCTCTAATGGCCTATTTTAGGTTGCTTGGGGCAAAAATAGGTTTCATGGAAAAAATGTTCAAAAGCTTTTAAAGACGAGCCTTTTCTCACCATTTTCTGATAGCTGTCAACAAACAGCTTCTCAATAGACCAAAATAAACAGCATTGTCTGCTGCTAATTTCACTAGTCAATCATCACATTGCACATCTGTCACAACATGACCGTGAGTGTGAAATCAGATTTCAAAGTAAGACAGCATTCTTTGATGTTGCAAAGACAAATACAGCCCTTAAGTTGTCACTTTTCCAACCTTTTGACACTCATTTGACAATTTCAAGTTATATTACTGACAGCTTAAAATTAGGACAATCACTCATCAGCCAAACATCAATTTCAGTTCGCCAATAGCCCTGGAATAAAATTACACCCAGTTCATGCAAACATCTGGACTGTTGCATCAACAACTGAAAAGAAATGTTTTTGCATCCTTAGAATAAAACCAGAGATCTGCACAGATAACAATGTCCTGAAAAATAACAAACTTGAAAAAAAAGTTTATAAAGTTTCTTTTACATCTGGGAACATTTATCAAGTTCTCATTACAAATACCACAAGACACTCACCTGGAAATTCCTCCGGAAAAAGCGGAAAAATAAACAGTTTAAGTACAAAATAGATGCCAAACTAACTCCTTTGACTTTGACCACAATGCCAGAGCTTTACAAGAAAAAACAAGCGTAAAAAAGTATCCAGTTGATGTTTTAGTCCTGTGGTTGTTTGCTGACTTGTAAAGCCACCGAGGTCCTGAGGTCTGTGAAAGAGAGCAGGAGAGGGGATGGAGCGCTTTCTGTGTGTGTATGTGAGTGTGTGTGTGTGTGTATGTGTGGATTAGTTTGACCTTCTGTTGGTCTTCAAGGCATCTGGATTTCAGATTAACTCCTTTCTCGTCCTGTTCTCTAACTGTGCAGTCAGGAATGCTGCTTCTCCATCCCCTTCAACACCTACGCTCCTTCTTTCACCTCCTCCATTCATCCCCTCTCTCTCTCTCTCTCTCTCTGCTTTAACTACTCCTCTCTCTCTCTCTGAGACTCTTCACTTTCATTTCACTCAAGTGATCCTGCTGGAAACATTATCACTTCTTTCCTTCTCATTGTATTCTTTCAGTCTCGTTCCCTCTGTTTACCTCCCCTCTCAATCACCGCTTTCCTCTTCTCTTCCCTCTCTGTCTGTTTTTCTCTTTACATGTCCTTACCTTTCCAACCCTCCACCTCCCTTACCTTTCCAACCCTCCACCTCCCTCTTCCCCTCTTTTCTTTCTCTTACAGTACATAATAACTTCTGAATACAGATTAGCCAATTATAATACCTCTTTAACCTCTTTAGATATCAAGCCCGTGCCGGTGGCTACACACCCTGACGCGTTCTTTGTAAAAGTTGGCAGGCTGTCTGTATTATTCATGTGATCTGCCCACAGTGAATTAAACTAAATGGGAAGACTTAAACAGTTCAATGATCCATTGAGCCCTGAAACTGTACTTAATACCTGCAGCCTTGAAACACTGTGGCACTTTCTGAGTGTGGCTGTGTTGACATAGCAATTTACATGATCAAGGTTTTTTTTTTTCATTCAGAAATGTAAAGTCTAGATTTTTCACAATATGCCTCTCATGGTATCTAACTTTAAGACTTAGACTTATTGTGTATGTTGCCTGTGAAATAGGTTTGATCTTGTTGGTACCATTTGGAAACACTTAAGTCACTGACAAGCTCATTTGTTGCTGAAGTCAAACTCTAAACAAATCTATATGAATAGGTCTTTTGTAACTCAAAGCCCAACCTCTTGCTTCACTTTCATTTGGTTTGCGTCACTTGGGGAAGAAAGAGATGAAAAAAATGTCTAAATATGTTAGCAAAGGTTTGGTATTAAACTATTGCAGAAGTTAAAAATTACATCATTAGAGTAAAAGGGGACATTATTCAGATGCCCTTACATAGCTGGATCACAGCATGCATGCTCGTGATGCATGGATCGGTTCAGACCATCTGAATTTGCACCTTCACTTAAATCTTCCACCCACCACCCATTTAAAAAAATAATTTTAGAGGCCTACACCTGCATGGCTATTACATCCATCTCCTACCAGCCCCTGTACGGTCAGGACCTAGGCTATATTATGTTAAGCAGCAGGAGCTTTCCAGGTGATTGAATGTGTTTTGTCTTTTGTGTGTGTGTGTGTGTGTTAGTGAGTGCGCATGTGTATTGCTGTATGAGTGTTTTCTTTAACGATTAACTTAATTGATGACAGGGGCTGCTTTCAGTAGCCTAATTTTAAGTGTTTCCATATGTTTTGTAATTTCACTGCAAGAATTTTCATGGGACATTAAAGCAGCAAATCTTAAAACTGTGGTTATGAACTTGACAGGACAGAGGAAATTCTCCAGAAAAAGGGAGGAGCTTATCAGCAGGACGGCTGAACCAGTGTATGAACCAGGATTGTGTGTGACCCTATTAAATGTGTAGAAAAACACAGGACATTAGTTAACATCATATCCTGACTGATCCTGCTGGTGTGCCAGGAGATTAAAATAATCAGTTAAGTTATGCTGCTTTGCTCTTGTGTAAATATGTACAGCAAATCTCTACATGAGGATGTATTTGTTCTGCTGTGAATTAGGGCTGGGACTTTATCGGGTTAATTACAATTAATTAATTACAGAAAAAAATAATGCGACCTGCTCGGACCTTTGCTGCATGTATATAAAATAAAATTAAGAAAAAAAAATTTAAAAAAGGGGGACGAGAAGTCGTTGCTGGTTTTGTTGCGCGGAAAAAAACTATTGGATGGAAATTTGTATGTGTGCACAAATTGTGCAAGAAAGAATTTGCCTATCACCGGAGCTCTTCTATCCTTCGCTACCACCTCAATGTCAAACATGTTGCAGCTAGCACAGACAACAAAATGACGAAAAATGTTGCTTCTCATGTCAAATATTGATATCCAATTAATTGCGATTAATTAATTACAAAGCCTCAAATTGATTAGATTAATTTTTTTAATCGAGTCCCACCACTACTGTGAATATTTTATTATATATAATATTTATTTTTTATATTATATAACCCACCAATATATCTACTGTTAATCAGGGATGTACAGCACTAATCTACCTCAGTTTAATATTTAAACATTGACTCATATGCAGTCTAATACAATCGTTGATAAAAAAAGAGGACTGATGATGAAACAGAGATCATGAATCAATCACCCATCGTCTTTTGTTTCAGCTAGTTCATTATGTCTGCCAGTGTGCTTATTGACGTCCTTGGAGTCTATAAGCAAGATTATGGGAAGCTTCTTGATGTGCTAAAACCATAAAATGGTGAAGGATAAATAGAATCAAAAATGGCTGGATGATGTGAACAATATGTTGCTTGTGGTCGGTTAGAGTGAAATAACAACACAAACAGAATACGGCAAACAGGAATTGTGAAATTTATAATGATATGAAAAGAAATCAGAAAGTCTGATAACTAGGCTACCAGCATGATCATAGTTCAGTAACATTTTTAGAATAAGTTTATGGTGTTATTGAATGGAACATTTTACTTGCACATCAAGATGAGAGTTGACGAACTTGGCCTGGATGAAGGAGCTATTCATTCTGACAGAAGGTTCACGATATTTAGATGAAGGAATAATGTACATGTACACTGAATGATGGGTTTTGTTCAAGATTTACTACCTGAATTCATTCATTCTTTTCTAATCCCTGCCTGTCTCGAACAGAAGGCAACTGTAATTTGACATCACTCAGCACCCAGTTCTTGCGCTATCGGACTCCATTGTATTTACACACACACACACGCACACACACCTTTCAGTCATCAGTTTGTCATAGTAATGATCTTGCCTGGTGCCACTCTCACTGGCCAAATCTCACTGGCATTCTTGTGCTACATTATTTTCCCAACACACACATTATTAGATCCACAGGTAGGTCACTGTAAGCAAAAAACAAACTTTACATCCTGTTTTGACAGGTTTCTTGCAGTGTTTGTTGATGTGTGTGAGCGCGAGTGCTATAGAAGTATGTGCACACAGTGTTACGATCTCTGTGACTCATCAATTTTTGAGGAAAGAATAAATCTCCTTGTCTTGTTCTGTCGGTGGCAACATGATCTCATGGGACGGCATACAAAGAGCTTGCAACTTTTAGGGACATTTTGTTTTTCATGTTTCTCCATCCACATTAAGCTTTGTGTGTGTCATTGAAAGCTGTTGAATTATGAGTTTTGCATTTTAGGAAGTCAAAGGACTTCCTTGCTCAACTTGCAAGCCAAGAAATTGAGGTTACTAACGATAAAATTTTGATTATTTACATCAGCTTTTGGGTCAGAGAGACGATTTCTCTTGTGGTATATTCTGTAGTGATGCTGTGAGGATGTAGGTGAAGAAGTCTCCTCCGACACTGACTTGATTGTATACAAAGATGTTTATCACAAAAACGTATAGGGTCAATCAGGTGTTCCGGACAACCTGAGAGAGTCTTCAAGCCAATACGAAAACTCTGACGAGGCGGCACAAACATTTCACTTTTGTAGTTGTGGGGGAGATGTAGCTGCCGTATCAGGTGCTCAGCACAACATAGATGGAATCCGTCAATTGTCAAATATGGCATTTTTAGAGCCTTTAATGAGACTGAGCTGAGG
>JAQMCX010000058.1:4791734-4844808 GCA_029814765.1 Acanthurus leucopareius | reverse complement strand
TGTTTTTCAAACCATATAAGGGCCTAAAATAGGGAATGTGGAACCATGTGAAAAACACCACTTAGAAAAAGTGTGTTTAACTATGTAAAAGTTAACATATATGGGGCAATGGCATAATATACTACACTCTCATATGTCCACACTAATGAATTTATACACTTAAGGGGCCAAACTGACTTAAAAAAAACCCTCAAAAATTGCAAGCTTATGACTAATTTGTCAAATTCAGACTTTTTCTTACACTTCTACAGATCTTACAGAAAAAAGTGTGCACACCAATAACCAAAGTTCATGCTCTCGCTGACTCCTTTAACACAGCTACTGTCCTCTGAAGCTTATTAAATGTGATACTGTGTGTTCGTGTTTGTAATGATCTGTATAATGTTATATGCCCAAAAACAGACTTTGTGACTTGAACCCGATTAACTTCTCCTCACATACATAAAAGACAAGGAAAAAAAAAACTTCTAAAGGGTAAAAACCATAAATTTTAATGTGTAAGCTTTATGGTGAACTGCAGAAGTGCACAGGTGTGGAATGAGATGGAAAACACTATAAAAGTGTCATTATGTGAAATTGCATCTGTTTGCAGTGCAAGCTTAGATGATGGTTTCTACTTTTAAACCAGCAGAAGCTTCTTTACTAGTTTCTTTACTCTAAAAATCCATTTAAATTATATTTTCACTTATCATATTTTTAACCAAGTTTGACCAAAGTTAAGACTAGATTTTTATGTGTCAGAGAACTTTTTTCACATATCTCCATGTCTTACGATGGTATTTGTATTTTAGCTTAAACATGATGGGCCCTATTGTACACTTCCGCCCGGCGCAAGCGCAGGGCGCAGGGTGCGTGGCATGTGGCGCGTGGCGCAGGGGGTTTTAATTTATTCAGAGGAGTTTCCAGGTCAACCTTTGCCTTTGTTCCAGGAGCAGCAGAGGAATCCTGCTCTGCCCCGCCCAATGCGCCACTGGCACACAGTGGATAGTCCTATCAGCTGTGTACAATCATCTCATCAATTCATAGGTGTTTCATTGGTGTTTCTTTGACTGAAAATGCATGAACAAATTGGAGAATCTGCTCTCATTCCCTTTAAAGACTGGTTCTGTCGTGCGCCAGTGGTGCAGGCGTATTGCTATCGTACACCCGGAGCAAACGTAAACAGCTGAACTACAAGGATTTATTTATTCATTCATTCATTCATTCATTCGTTTATTCGGCTGGACAGGGACAACGCTCAATGAATGTATTGTGTCATACAGCTCTCAGCTAATCCCCCCCTTAAGTCAAATCGTTTAGAAAGCAAACATTTCCATATTTTTTCATATCTATTTCTACAATATATTTTCACCTGCAAACGTGCACATACGCAGGCACGCACGAACACACCTAAAAATCAAATTCATTTTGTGAATAGAATACATGTGGTAATTAATTGTTGATGGACTGTTTTTCTTTCATCCCTTGTTGATATTGAATTTAAATGAAGAAAGGCGATTCAGCAGTGAGGAGACAGAACTTTTGGCTCAGGATTCATGTTATAGATAATTATTATTTAATCCTTGTTTTTCTGATCAAATAAATACGCTGACACGAACACGGAAGTTGCTCCAGCTGTCAGCGACCGATCTGACAAAGACGATCCAACAGTTGTGATCCTGTTCTGTACATTGAGATTAATTTGGCATTATGATTACAATCATTCCTCAGACCAGGTTCTGGCTGGTCTAAACTCAGGGCGCATTTGACCTCAATGCGCCGGGTGTCAGATAGCAAACGTGCCAGGACACGCCTCCATTCCGCCTTCATACTCAGACCTCACGCCCCTCGGCACACAGACCCGGCACAAGCGGATTTGCTATCGTACACTTGTGGCAAAAATGACACTTGCGCCGGGTGTACGATAGCAATGACACCTGCGCCACTGACGCAAGTGTCATTTTTGCCACAAGCGGGTGGGTGTGCGATAGGGCCTGATGTGTTTCAACTCTACATAAAACAGTACCAAAGAAACAAAGACCTTTAACATATCGTTAAATACTATGTTATCTGTCTTACTCTAGCCTTTGATTGTCTTTCTTTGTTAATTTTGACCCTCAGCTGAAAGTTTAAGATACAGTCAAATTATTCTGTCCTGTAGTCTGTACAATGTTCTCATGATCTCCTTAGTTCCCAGTCATTCCTTTTTAAATCTCTTACTGCTGATCTCTCATTCTCTTTATCCCACAAGCTCTCAAGTTCTTTGTCTCTCCTAAATCTACCTTGTTCCATATATCTTTACACTATTTTATCATCCTGCAAGCTCAGAAGTAGTTTTCAAAGCATACATCTTTTCAAAGGAATGCCTTAGTTTACTTGAAGTGACTTTAGTGCAGCAGAGGCTTCATTCCAAGTATGAGTCTGTGGATGAAATCTTTGCTGGCTGCGGATCAACTGAACTCTCGATTCAGGCGGTTGTCCTGAAACTGTAGTGCTATTCTCAGGAAACCATCCTGAGCACACATATGTGTAAAAGACATTTTGTGCTATCAGTTGTGTTGCTGAAATGTTTGTAACAATAATTGGAATATTTTTACCACTGTCGTAATGGGAAATGCTTGTTGATCAACAGAAGCAAGAACAAGATAAAGAGTTTATCGTCATAGTGGCTCTGTGAAGATGTAGTTTGTCACAAAGGTCTTACAAGAAGTGACTTTTTTTGCTCTTAGTGTTTTATCACTCCATTCATGCATGTGCATGTACTTAGTTTAAAGTTATTAAGTTTTGTTGTATTTCTGTTTCAGGCAAGTAAAAATTATGCGTCGTCATTGTCTAAGAGATTTGACAACATCAGCATTTGTTCAGCCTTACAAAAATACTAGTTCGAATTTACAGCTCCCATCCCTTTTGCCTGATTTTGCACTGTCTGACTACGACCCTTCCCCAAGACGAAAAAGGGACTCAATTTGACAGTGATGATGATGTCAGCAGTGCTGTGGACCACTTTCTGAAGGTCAAAGTCACCAACTTCTACCAATAAGGGATCTGCATTCTCCACAACTGCTGGACTTAGTGCTAGATTTTCCAAAAAATGACTTCTGTTTCCATCGGCTCATGACCTTCGCTCCAATATGATCTAAAGTCTAACATCAATATGCTATTATGCTAACCTTGCAAGGCAGCTGGATTGCTGGGATTTCAAGTCTAAAATCTTGCAGGAAAAGCTCCAGACAGATTTGTTTGTTATTATTATTATTATTATTATTATTATTATTATTATTATTATTAAATATTAGAATGGGCTATATGTGACAATAGCTCCAACAAACTTCTTTTTTCTTAGCTTCTATAAGATTTTTTGAGAAAGCTGCAGCCTCACTTTATCTTCAAAGTTATCACTGACAGTTTGTTAGTCCACAGATTACAGAGTGATACATGGCTGTGTGTTTGTGTTCTCAGGGGTTTCATCTTCTGCTTTTTCACTACCAGTATTTTTTATGGTACCTCTTATGTTCACTGTCCTCCCAGCGCTTCCTTGGTGGATTATCCAGTCCAGCTGTGTTGATTTGTCAGCAGTGATGGAAACAAAGACAGACGGAACTAAAGCACCTATACGTCTCTCATCTCTTTTTCCTCATGTCACGCACTTTCTGTCTTTTTTCTTTACTCATTCCTTCACAAAGCCAAGATTCCATCAACTGGTGGACCATAAAACATTAATGCTCTCCATTTGCTGTGTGTTGCACTATTTTATGTTTCCAAGATCTCAAGTTTCTTCTTTTTAGCGAAAACAGAGCAAAATATTCAAGAGAGAGCCGTTAAAAAGTAACAACTAAAAAAATCAAGCATAAAATGCAACTTTTGATCAATGCACATGTAGGAAGACATGCCTGTGTATACATGTGTATTTGTGTGTGTGTTTACTCTGTGCAGGTGAAACCTTTTAAAAACCAAGTGCCAAAATGTCCTTTTTACCACGTCCTCCTTCACAGTTTGAGACCTGCAGGAACCTCACATTGCCATTTTATTTATAACAGTCAAGATTTGGTAACTTAAAAAAAATTATCCAAACTAAAAAATGTATACATCACCATTGTATAAAGTCAGTTAAATGTATTTCTTTCAGGAGTAATTTAACAATATGCTGATTAAACAGTGTTCCTGCTCTGTCCTCTGGTTGGAATTTGAACTGTGGTATTATGCACCTGCAACCACATCCAACAGTGAAGTCACAGCATAGTGACAAAGCCTGGCATGCACTTCGACATCACTGCAGCTAAGTAAGAAGTCAAATCAAAGGTCATCAGAACTTCAGAGAAGATTTTCAAATGGTAATACATTGTTCTTTTAGAGAAACTTCCTCAGAAAAAGTTCAGAGATACATTTATCCTCACATTGCACACTCTTGACTGTGGTGGAAATACTTGATTTAGATTAACTGCTAAACAAATGTACTTTAAAAAGAAATTTCATTGCATCAAATCTGGGCAGGATGATGGTGCAGTGTTTAGCACTGCTGCCACACAGTGAGAAAGGTTTTGGGTTCAACACCTAGCAAGTTAGGTTAATTGGTAACTCTAAATTGCCCATAGGTGTGGGTGTGAGCAAGATTTCAGCTTGCAATGGAGTGGTGTCTTGTCTAGAATTTACCCCACTGCAAGCCCAATTTCAGCTGGGACCAGCTGAAAAATCACGTCATACATTCAACCCTTTCAGCCAGATAAGTTTTTTTGGAAAAGGGACATGAATGCACCAAATTATACTAAATATTTGCCCACACTTTATAAAATGTAAGTGAAAACTTTCAGAATCTCAGAATGTTTGAGTTACATTTCAAGATCATTGCTTTAATTGCAGGGTATCCCAACTTTTCCTTAATTATATTTCTTATTTCCTCATATTTTAAATGAAATAGTAAATACATTATTTGCCTTAAATACCTTGAACACTCTACCAATGATCCTAGAGAGTCTGACTTGAGCTTGTCTTGTGTCATGACTTGTCTTGACCTCTGTCCCTGCTGTTGGATGTGATTCATCTCCATCTTTCCCCTGTTGCTCAGTGGCTCTCAGTCATTGGCTAGCTTGGGAACCAGATTCACTGAGCTCAGGATTTATTTGCTCTGGCAGATGAGTCTGGCCTTCCTGCTGTTCAGACACATTTCTACTCGTCTCGGCCAGTGTAGGTCCAATCGCACTGCAACCACTGTAATGGGTGCAGTGTTTGCTCTAGGTTAACAGCTCAGTTGATGCTCTCAAATTCACCACTATAAAAGTTTTTTTGATTACAGGCCAACATAGACTCGCCAAAGAATCTTTATTAGTTACTCTTTGACACCCACATGAACCTCTTTGCCTGTTACTCAAACAAAACTATGGCCGGTGTGTTACTGCATTCCAACTTAATTAGCGTGAACAAAGCCAAATTGCCTAAAGTTACCTTATTACCACTTACTGACAAGCATTGTAGCATTTTAAAAGCTAATTTTTATTATAGTCCAGCACAGTGCTCACTCCACATAAAAAGCATATGGGTCAAATGACATCACTTTCAGCAAAAATTCCCAGGGAAAAGTGAAGGGGAAATAGCTTCACTGATCTGTTTTAACCATCTATTCTCTGGTCTAGTTCAGCTTAAAACACAGAAACAGAGCATCAGTCTGCACATTAGCATGTTGTCTTCACCTTATCTTGAAGTTTACATAAAGGTGATGTGAACTTACTTCTCTCCTCCCTGCGGCACCTTGTGAGTGTATGAAAGTGCTAAGGCCTGAAAAAAGGCAAATGATAATAATGATTGTGTTGAATTTTAGCATAGTTTTGCAGTAGCAGTGCACTGTTGCAGATTGTATATAGATGAAGCCCTTTGGCTTTGATACATTGACTGAGAGAGAATAGCTTACTGGTCCACATTCGAAAAATAACACATTTCGTGTCACACTCTGATTGGTTGTCTGCAGGTCTGTTCAGCGCAACTCAACAGGCTTACAAAACTTAGATCAAACAAGGTAACTAGAACAGATTTTATAAGAATCAAGATCCTGCTGCTGCAATACTTGAGCAAATGTTTTTACAAAAACATTTTACTGTACTGTGGCCAAGCTGCATTTTTTTTCCTGCTTGAAATCGCATCAGGCACTGCCCCAACTTGCATGTGTCGCCTTGTGCTACATCACAAGTTTCTTACATTTTGTTGCTCTGTTGGCTGGTCTGCAGCCATTTGGCATTTTGGTCAGCGCCTGTTGATAACATCTGTTTGAAAGTGACAATGAAACAGACCAACTTGCACTTGGTCTTGTTTGCCAAGATAATTAATGACACTTAAACTGTGAGATGCAACTGGAAAAAAATGTTAAAAAAAAAAAAAACCTTGTAGATGGATCTTTAGTTGAGAATTTTTCTCTAAATCTTGTGGTGTATGTAATAGTCTTGCGGATGTGGTCTGCGATTGTTCCCACAAAACTAATGACATTATTCACTAAGAAATCAGCAAAAGTGGATTACACTCCTTGTTTTCTCTGTATTTGTTTGTGCTGAGGGCACAAAATATTCATGAAAATCCATTTATGGCTGAACAAGCAAGCAAACAAGCTCATTATTACCAACTGCTATGGCACATTATATGAGTCAGCTGTAAAATTAATCCACTCTTGTGCCTAAAGCCAGCTTTATAACTGCATCACTCTTTGATCACATGGGCAAAAATCTTTCGGATATGTGCCCACATTACTGTTTTAATTAAAAAAAAGAATCAGAAAATTAATTAAAGCAGACATATGAATGACAGTATGAATATATGATTTTGTTATTCAATATTAAGTTCTATTTTGGTTAGGAATGACACTGTGGGATATTAGGCTGAAGATGAACTTGGTTTAACAATTCATTTGCTTGCATATGATAGCTGCATAGCATATCGCGTGTCTCTCTGGAGCATCAGCTGTGTATGTTTAAAAAAAGAAAAACAAAAAAACAGAGAAAAAAACAACAACAACAACAGTAAGTAAGAGCAAAATGCAATATGCACTTGAATAGTAGTGATAATGTCACAAGCCGCTCTGCTGAACCGACTGGTTTAGTGTGTGTTGTGTGTTGGACATTTGAACCTCTCATCATCCAGTTCTTACATTCTCAAACTGACAGAAACACACCTGCTTTTGTCCTGATGTGTTTATTTTAGAGGCACCACAGATTATCACTAATAATGGTGCTGTTTTGACCATGTTCTCTGAATCAACAAAACTGTAAATTCATGGAGATTTGCAATGCATATTGTTTATTTCATGCAAGTCCAGAAGTTCTGTAGGATGAGAGCTATTCGGTGTGCCCTCTAGTGGAATCCTCAAGTAATACTTGCACACATGTGCACATACATACTATGTGTGAACAGTTCTGTATACAGTTCAGCTGGTTGTCCTCCAAAATGTGTGATTGGGGTCAGGCTTATTAAAAAATCTCCTCATTCAGTATCTATCAACTATTATTTCTGTTGCATCATGTAAAGGCACAGAATTGGAAGAGACAAACAGTTTGTTTTAGAGCTGATCAAGTTTCATCAGATGTGGGCATAATTATAACACCTCAAAAGCAATTACTCAAAGAGAAGATCCTGTGATGAATTTATTTTTTTCATCAAAACCTCCTACTGGAAATGACAGCCAAGTTTTCCTCTGGATTTTTTAACACTTCCAAAAGAACTCTCAATCCAACAGGTTACAGGCTGCAACAAGTTTCTCCAAGTTTCATGAACATGATTTTACTCACACTCATGCTCATGGTATTCCTCAAAGAATTAGATCCTTGTTTTAAGTAGCTTCTTCAGTTCCTCCTTGGAGTCACATAATATCATATTTCATAGTTCACACTGAGCGCTAGATGTTAACTTGGACTTCCTATTCTCAGTGAAATAATAAAAAGACAAAAACCGACAACCGATTTCTTTTGGATAAACAGCACAAATACACAGCTTCAAGGGTCACATGCCTCTCTCTGTCAAACAGTCCTGATTTCACTTGATAAGACAGGTGTATTTCTTGCACAACAAAGCCTCCATTTAAGGGCAGTCTTTCAAATTTTATAACTCTCAGCTCCTGCAGTGCTGCAGGCAATGCAGCAGACAAAATTGAATGTAGAGTTTTATGCACTAAATGTTAAAACCTGCATGAGGATTATGACGCGTCTCTTCTTTTTCACTGTTGAGAGAAAATAAAGAGACATTAGAGTGTTACCAGTAAACACACAAACTCCTACACTTACATTTAGGAAGAAAACAAAGGAAGCTGTGAGATAATGGTGAAAAAAACAGAGTAAATGCTGAGACACAAGAGAAAGAAACTTTTTTTGAAGAGAGTATCATTAATTTGAGCTGTCACAGTGGACTCCAAAGCCTCTTCTCTCTCTGCTTGCATTTAAAAGCCACCTCCCAGGGGACTTTTGGTCAATTTCTCCTTTGGCATAAACTGTCTGAAGTGTGGACACCATCAGCTAATCCAGCCTTCTTCAGTCCCCTTTATTAGACTTGTCTAAATCATTTCTGTTTTGCTCTGCACCTCAAACCCATGCCAGACTCCTTCACACACAGCCACACAGCTGTAAAACACCTCTCCATACATCAGTGATGTGATGTTTTTTTGGCATTTGTTTGCATGCTTACTGTTGTCAGGATTTCACAGCTCATTTATCAGTAAATACATGATTGTTACAATGTAAT
Source organism: Acanthurus leucopareius (assembly GCA_029814765.1). Classification (NCBI taxonomy): domain Eukaryota; kingdom Metazoa; phylum Chordata; class Actinopteri; order Acanthuriformes; family Acanthuridae; genus Acanthurus; species Acanthurus leucopareius. The sequence continues at coordinate 4,836,120 of JAQMCX010000058.1, read as the reverse complement.
GTATGTTTTTACTGCCTGTATCCACTGAGTGATTTATAACTGGGATGATGGCTCAGCAGCTGGCAGGGTATCATGGTTCAAGTTTTTTGCGCTTTTTTCCTGCTTTAGTGATGGTAGGTGATGTTGGTAGGTTGGCCCACCACTGTGGTCCAGCTATTGGCTGAGCTGCCATTGAATTTGGTGTGGATATCAGTGTCCTCCTCAGTCTGTCTTGTACAAGCTTTGGTTCCCCAAATTTCCATCTAACAGCATCGTCATCAGGTCAAACTTTACACCAGGTCTTTGGTTTATGACCAAGTATTAACAATGACATTCCTTTCAAAGAACCCACATCTCTACCCACCAACATTACCACATGAGTTTTAGCCAAAGCAATACACTGTTACACCTTTCAGCCTTGATAAATAATTACTTCCATGGCCTCTGGCTCTGCCTACTCTGCCAAATGTTTTGGTCAGAGGTCATGAGCAGGTTCTCAGCGTCCCACTTTGTCCAGTTAATGCATTACATGGTGACCCTCTCTGCATTAGGTACGCTCTCACATAACAAAACATTTCTATTAATATCATTAACCTTCACTAAAAAGACCCTATTACTGAAGTAGAAAAACAGAACTAAGGTATTCATGATCCACTGGCTCAATTTAGAAACATAACACCACATATAACAGTAGATCTAATAGTTTTTGTGACATTTGGCTCAAAAATGACACAATCGTGGCAGAGAAGAGATAAAGTCCAAGGATAACAGATGCCATTATGAAACATTCTCTCCATCAGTGTTTGTACAAGTTTAATGGCAATCCACCCACTAGTTGTTAAGCTTTTGTGATGGGCAGATATACTGATATTCCACAGAGCCATGTGACTTTTACAGATTATATGAAAGTCAACCTGTATCCTTTCAAATCTTTGTGCTACGGACCTGTAAAATTAATGAGTATTCAAATCAAAGAAACCTTATCTACAAAGGACATGAAATACAAAACTAATTTGGTAATCTAACATGCACAGCACATTATAATGAGTTATAATATTTGGCTCCTGAAATCATGTTTCAATGCCACACACATGTGAAGCAAATTTCTGTTGCAAAAAACATCCCATATAGTGAGCATGAGAAGGACAGTATAGAGAATAGCAATAACACAGTGTATAAAATGGAGCCTGGCGTTCTGACAGGAAGGCCTTGTGGAAATGGTTAGCATTTGGAGCTGACTCACTGTTAGCTTTGTGATCGACAGCTTAGATTATAGTCATGAATCATGCCTCTTATTGTGTCTTTATGAGCCCTAAAGGAACAGGATGAATTTATTTCCGCTGTGTTTTACTGTGTTTTGTGCAAGTTGTTCCAAACATGGTGAAAAAAAGTTGGTTTCACTGCACATTGTTGCTACATAATCTCTTTATATATAACTCCTTTTACTGATTCTACCTGAGAAAGTCTGATCCTTTCAACATAAGCACAACTTTCAGTGGAGGTCAGTACTAATCAAACTTTATGTTATGAACAACCTTAATTTGCATACAGAAACACATATAACTGCCATTGTTTTCTTGCCAAACAAGTTTGATTTCTGATGCTGTGCTCTTTAAAAGTGGTTGAACAAATGCTTGTTGACTGCTTGCTGTGGGTTGGACTTTGCTGTTCAGCCACTGTGTAACTGTACTATTTAAAAAAAATCTCTCCAAATGTAAAACAAGCTACATGCTGATGAAGTGTAGTTATATTTCTTTTTGCTATCGCCAAGATCTGGATGACGTGATGCGCTGTGCTGCAGCCTGGTGACTCAGCCTCAAGAACTTAATCATTTATCATCCATTGGCAGCAGCAGCAGTGGACAAAGCCCTGCACACTTGGCTGCCTATGAGACGATGATAACTGCATTGGCTCAGTTGTTGGCTGTTATACTGTGATTAAGGAAACAAACACACCTGATGGGCAAACAACCTTTTCATTCAGTTTTCACCCTCATGGTTACCTTACCATCAGGATGGTGGCTACACCTGCCTGCGTGCTCCCACCAGCCTCTCATTTTCAGAGCTTCTGCTGCACTGCATCCTAAAAATGAGATGTTTTTTCTCAGCGGAAACTGATCCTTTCTTAGTGTGATCTACGTGATCATATGTGGTGCCATTGTCCATATCTGTCATCTAGCAGGGGTGGGCGTGGTCACATGACAGCAGAATGTGTGGCCTAGGTTACATTGCATTTTTTTTTTCATATCAGGAAACCTGTTAAAAACATAAGGCATGGCACAAAGCATATATGCACAGCTGCAAAAAACTTGATCAGCTATCGCTGTTAAAACATTTAAAAAAACATTCTTATGATTCTTGTTGATTATCAAAGTCTCATCTAAAATGTTGACATTCAAACAAACTAAGACGCAAAATGAGAAGAGAAAAACTATGTCCATCTTCAGTTAAAACACAGTGAGGAAACTTCAAAAAACATAACAGTAACATCTTATGTGAAGCCTTATCACACAAACAAGAGAATCCAATCTTCAGTGAAGAAGAAAAGACTACTTACATTCAATTCCATCAAAGAGTAAAACATAATAATAAATCAAAATTCAAAGCTGAATTTACAGTCAAGTTCTTTAATCTGTAGTTCACAATCTTTGATATTTTCTAAACTATACTCTATAATAATTTACTATAATAAAGCCTTTATAAGTCATAGAATCTTGTCACCTTGTGGGTTTTGAATCAGTCAGTGCAACTGGGGTCGAAATTGCAATTGATAAAAAGCTAATATGTGTGTGTTTTTGTGGATGTGTGTGTTTGTGTGAGGGAGCTTGTGTGTGTTGGGCCCACAGAATCCAGACATTAATATAGACTGTCGTCACTTTCAGATGTTTATATGTCGTCATTGATAGAACCTTAAATGCTTTATATTGTATGTATCACCATGGCAATGACATGCAGGGATGAATTAGTGAAGGCTCTCTTTCATACCTGTGTATTTGCAAAAGAGACTAAGTGTGTGTTTTAACAAACAGGCAGAGACGAATGCTTGGCAGAACAGAGTTGGACCCCGGGGCCAAAACAAGCAAGCAAAGATGAGGCCCACACAAAGACACATACACACAAACACACTTGTGTGCACACACATGCACATTCATAGTAATGCCTATGAAGACATTATTAGACTTTTTACACTGATATAGCTCCAAGTTTTCTATGAAGCTATTCAAACTCTAAAATGTGCAAGTCTAAGTTTTATAAAACATAATCAATAAGGGGTTTGGATCTTTGATTTTGCTTAATCAATGTGTTTAAGCAACAACAACAAAAAAGAAGCTTGGTAATTTAAGAATCCATACTGAGATAGTTGATGTAGAGGATTTTTGCTGGATTAAAAAAACGTAGATGTCCATGAGTTAAACCTTGTGCTGTGTATACCTTTGTTCTACCACAGGGTGCTAATTATATACTGTAGGAAACCAACATGGCTGTGAGGAAAAAGGCTTAAAAACTTCAGACCTCCTTCTTTTAGAATTTTCTATTCCATTTACATTTTCTGTGTTCTGGCAAGGAGACTTTGTCTCTTATGGCTCTCTAACAGGAAGAGACACGACTCTTCCATGTGATTATTAGTTTAAATTTATTTGCTTATTTTGAAAATAAAAAAGTCAGTGCACTTCTGGTAAAAACTGCCAATAAATAGATATATAAATAAACTAAGGAAGTATTAAGCAGATTTTAAAAGTTTGTTCTTAATATTAAAAACATTAATGTGACCAGACACACTTAATTAAGGGTCTGCATGGGAGCTCTTTCTGGAGCTTTCCACCATACATGGTGACGAGAGTTCAAAGATGACATGAGATTGTTCCAAGTGATGAGATTAAAACAACAGAAAAAACAAGCCACCATTCACCACTTTAATATCAGTGACTTGGTTTTGGTGCATGCTGGGTGAAATCAAATCATCTGAAAGGAAAGTGAACCTGTGAGAAGATGACATGGCCACAGCTGAAAAAAGTAGCAACTTTTATTTGCTCAAAAGATTGAAAGAATTCATAAGGCATATAAAAGGGGGTTTCCAGGTTCAAAACAGAAACATTAATATAATGTGCCTTGTGCCTTAAGCACACCTGTTGAACCTACTGTAACCTGGAACATCAGCAATACATAATAATTCAATCCAGGTAAAGTCTGCCATTTAGCTGCAGGCAGAGAAACAAGAAGGGAGGAAAACAGAGATGGAGGAAGCAAACCAGCAAGAGAGAGAAAAGATCTACAACAACACACTCTAACACAAAACAGCCGACAAGCCAACACACATTCTGTAGGATCAAGGTGAGACAGTGTTACAATATGAAAGATTTTTCACACCAACCTCTCTGTTCATGTCATGGATGAATAAGTCTCCCTCACACATGTTCTCATGTTCACAGTGATTTCATGGGGAAACAAACTTTTATTTCTATGGAGACAGATTAAAAAAATAAATCTATGTGAGTGTAACCAGTGTTGATGTAATGTATATATTATTCAGTTCAAATAACCTTTCCTTACGTGTTCTGTTCTCACAGTTCCCCGACAAATACAGTATATCTGGATCTGCTGCAACTACAATGAGTGAGAGCTTAAAAGTGAGAGCTTTAAACTCCCTGTCACCTGCAAACATGCAATTTCATATCACAGTATTAATAAAGATAACTAAACAGACAGAGAAATATCTGGCAAATCCTACTAATGTGATAAGCACTCAGTCAACTCCCAGTGTTGGAGAGCACATTATGAATATTTTTAATTTTGTTCTAAAATAACAATGTGGCTACAAAGTTCAACTACACCAAAATACACTGTGTGAATCACTAAGATTTAATCTAATTGTATTAAATATGTTTTCTTTGGTGTATTTTGTGACACATTATCACCATCTGTTGATAAGTTGAATAGTTTGAAACCATCAATCCATCAATGGTTTGCAACTGCTTATCCTTTGCAGGGTCACGGGGGGACAGGAGCTGACCACAGCTGACATACATCCTTTAAAAGTCACCAGTCCATCACAGGGCTCACAAATAAAGAAAAACAACCACAAATTCAAGGTGCCAATTACACTAACCTGCATGCACTTGAGAAAGCCCATGCAGACAAGAGGAGAACATGCACACACCACACAGACAGGCCAAGTATGAACCCAGAACCTTCTTTCATGCCAACTGAGTGTGAAACCATCGGCTCAAATGTGTTTTGTGTCACCTGCATGAGTATCCCTGCAAGCTCGCACAAGAAAAAAAACAAAGACATCGCTCCTCTGAGCTAAAAAATGGTCCAGAATTCCTCAGGGATCCTTACACTAAGCATTTATCTTTTAATTTAATTATTAGAACATGCTTCATTAAGATTAAAAATGTTTGAACTCAAATTAAATATGACAACACTGAACAAGTGTGTTAATCACCAGAACACCATAGTTTTGTGACTGAAGACAAGGAATGAACCAGCTTCCCAGAGATGATAGTTTCGGTGCATTTTCACATATAAAAGCATTGTGTAAGACAGTTAAAAACCCTCCAAGCACAAATGCACACGCATTGCTGATCAGACCTCCACTTCGGTTGCAGTCGGATGGAGCTCACCAAACTCCTTTACTAAAAGAAAAAATATTTTAACTCCATCAGTAAAAAAAAACTGTAGGTAAAAATGTTAAATGTTAAAGTCTGTACACACCCACATAGAACCAAAAAGAGGTTAAATCAGGCCACCTGAGTAAAATCTTTAGGTCACAGTAATGTACTTCAGAATTAAAAAGAGATGCTTTAAATAGTTGATTCATAGATCAGCATACAAACCGAAAACAAGTTATCAACAGTGTTAATAAATAAAATTATTTATCAGACAGTAATGCTAAACATTTGCTGGTCACACCTTTTACAAATGTTGGGATTTGCGGCTTTAATGTGTTTTTTTAATCGTTGCAAAGTAAATATCTTAAAGTTATATACTTCCAGACATTTTGAAAATGAATAATAAATCTTTTTTAATTGAAAAATAGCAGACAGATTGATAGATAATAAATCAGTTGCAGCCTTGGTGAAAAAAACATCTTAATGAATAAATCATTCACCCTTCCTGTGCTCCTCCTTTTAGTGGTTCATGTGAATGCATGCTAGTGAGGTTGTGTGTGTATTTGTGTGTGTGCATATATTCAGCAGTGTTTAGGAGGGTGTAGCCCACCAATAAATCACACCACATTCTCTCAAGGGTTAAACTGTCATGCAGAGAATTTGACACACACACAAACACACACACACGCACAAACATGCACGCACGCACACACAGACGCTGCAGGAGAACATGACCCTGTCTATGTAAGGTTGTGCTTGTAGACCTCTGGGGCACATCTGCTCTTGCCATCTCACACAAGCACTCAAACACACACAAATTTTATTCTTTCCTGTGGAAGGAAGGAGGGTGAGGTTGAGGGGGAGGGGGGGGGGGGGGGGAGAGACAGGGTGAAGGAAACCGAAAGACAGATTGGAGAGAGACTGAAGTGACGAGATGAAGGAACTGATGAAGACATCTCAGTCCAGGCATGTATCTACCGTTGAAGACGTGGAGGAAATGTAGAGAAATACACAGAAAGTAGATAGATACCACTGATTATTATACATATTATATTACTGTGCATTTGTAAAGGTGTAAGTCAAGGACATATTAGACTTTTGTACCTTTTCAAGAATTTTAAACAAACCTCCTTGAATGTATGGAACATAAGAGCATTTTTTTGCAAACAGTGTTGGAATTAAATTATAATTTTCAAAGTCAAAACTTAGATCAGATAATGGCTTATGGTTTTGATATATTTGATAGTGAGAGTTAGAATACTTGAGAGATTATTTATAGTGCATTGTTTCAGTGAAGCATATCGGAAAACATTAAACCTTCTTAGTAAAAAATAGAAACTACACTGTGTGTGTGTGTGTGCTTAGTGGCTTTTCACTGTATGTGTGATTCAGGTCTGCTTTCTGTTATGACTTCTGCACTTTCCCCTTTGCCACGTATCTGAAGTCTGGTTTCTCCTACTTTATAACCTGGAAAATGTCTGTCAGCCCTTTGGTCAGTTCAAGTTTTTGAATGAACAGGTGTTTAAAATAAGCATAGTTCCACACAGGTAACTCTTTGATGTTGTATTGAGATCACATTCAGGTTAATATAACCCTAACCCGCAGTGACATGCAGTAAAGGAAATGCTGTCAGAATTAACTGATTAACTCTTCCTTTTACAATAACACAGGTAAACCTGATCCACATTTGGAACCATGACTGGACAGATTTTCACCTGCACTAAGTATTTGCTACTGTCTGGAATAATAATACTAGTACCAATACTAGCACCACTGCTACTACTACTTCTAGCACTACTGCTACTAGTACTACTTCTTCTACTACTACTACTAATAGTGATGATAATACAAATAATAATAATAAAAACAATAATAATAATAGTGGTAATGATAGTTGTTTAAATCTTTTCAAAAAATCGTTGCACAAAATGCAACCTTTATTTTTACTTTTTTTTTTTTTAACCCCACCCCCTCCCCTCCCCTCCCCTCTCCGTCCTTTCGGTCTCTGCTTGATGACGTAGTCCCGTCGGTGTTTACCATGGCGGCTTTCTGCTAATTGATAGAAAAATGTGGGGCTTATAGCTGCAAGAACAGTCATAGATTAACGGAAAAGGTCTGGTTATATTAGGTTCAGAATGTCCAACAGAACATCTTATTTTTATGACCCGGATGTGGGCAACTTTCATTATGGTGAGTTTGATGTCGGCAGTGAACAGGCCGACAAAGGGAGCTGGTGCTAATGTAAGCTAATGTTAGCTGAGTGCTTGCTAATACCTGAAGGGGTTCGTTCTACTTAATTTTTGCATTTTACGTTTATTCAGTGCATTTGTAGATCTCTTGCAGTGATTTCGCATACAACAGTACATTTTCATTCTCTGCTTCATTGTGTAAAATTCCCAAGTGTCTGGTTTGCTTAGCTAGCTTACGTTGTGTTATCAGTTAACTTATCTGATATCTGATTCTCATCAAGTGTCAAACGATGTTTGCTATGTGCTTATATTGGCATTTATGACATGCAGGATGTTCCTAAGTGTTTTTAAATTTTTAAATTGTTTGCTTTTAGTAATGGCTGACTAGTATTTCGACAGTCAGTGTAAAATAATCTGCATCTTTTTCTTTAAACATTTAAATTCACCATAACCACAGCGATGTCTGCTTTAGAACTTAACATTAAATGTTGGTCAGATAAAAATAATCTAAATAGTTAATCCGAAGGTCATTTTAAATACGAAAACAGTACTAGATCAAATTTGTGCTGTTGTCTTCCAGGAGACGAAGAACTTTCTTCTTTAAAACTGCTCACTTGCCATAAAAATGTAGCTTGCTGTAGTCTTGTCTTATAACATTGCTTAAGTTTTTGTATTTGGTTTTGTTGTAGAAGAATATTGTCGCTTTATTGTTAATGCTTTAGTAATTACATCACATTTAAAACTGTATTGTAATGTGGTAACTGTGTGTGTCTGCCAGGTGCTGGTCACCCTATGAAGCCTCACCGTTTGTCTCTGACTCACAGTCTGGTGTTACACTATGGACTCTACAAGAAAATGATGGTAAGCAGTACAGATGATGTCACAGATTTACACCCTCCTGGGATATTTCTCACTAAAATAACATTTTTTTTACTTGTTTGATTTATAATAATACAAACACAAAAATCAGCAGTATAAATTAATAAAGCATTCCATGGTGTACTTTATTCAGTTTCTCATCTTTTTTCTAATAAGGTGTTCAAACCATACAAAGCATCTCAGCATGACATGTGTCGGTTCCACTCTGAAGACTACATAGACTTCCTACAGAAGGTCAGCCCCAATAACATGCAGGGCTTCACAAAGAGCCTCAACACATTCAATGTGGGAGACGACTGGTGAGTGCTTCCTGTAAAAAAGTTTGAAAAATTGAATTCCCAAAAATGTCTAATACTTTTGACCTGTACTGTAGTTATTGCACAATGCTCACTCACTCACTACATACATAGTTTTATAGTTTTCTGGTTCTGGGTGACTCACATTCTCTGTGTCCAGGTTATTAGAATGTTTCATAACTTTTCTAGCAAAGTTGTTGACCTTCTACTCTTAAACATTGGTAAAAAACCCTGACTAAAAATATTTTGTACCTCTGTGTTTTTGTTTTAGTCCTGTGTTCCCTGGTCTTTTTGAGTTTTGTTCAAGATACACAGGAGCTTCTCTACAGGGAGCCACACAGCTCAACCACAAGGTATTAGCAATGCACTGCCGACATATTCTAACCCAACTGAAGTCAGTGTTGTCACAGTGAATCAGTGGTCTGTTCTGTTATAGCAGTTCTCCTGTGACAAGCTTTATAGAAAATGTTTCGGTTTTTATGTGTAGTTTTTACTTAGTTTGGTCATTAGTTTATTTATTATGTTAGCTGCAGTTATAATAAACCACTGGTGGATTTCTCTGGACTAGAAAGTCATAATGATGTGGTAATGATTGCACTTAATATTCCAGATCTGTGACATTGCCATCAACTGGGCTGGAGGTTTGCATCATGCCAAAAAATTTGAGGTCAGAACAAAATCCTGCATGTAGATGGCATTTCTTTTTGCCAAATACATCCAACCCAGCTGTGAATGGTCAAAGGACTAAAATGAGTTTCTGTGTTTGCAGGCGTCTGGCTTTTGTTATGTCAATGACATCGTCATCAGTATACTGGAGCTCCTCAAGTAAGAAGTCACTCCTCTGAATAACCTCCGTTGAGTGTTTGCTGTGCTTGTTCCCCTTCTTACATCTCTGTGTGTGTCTTACAGGTACCACCCACGGGTCCTCTACATCGACATAGACATTCACCATGGTGATGGCGTACAGGAAGCTTTTTACCTCACTGACCGCGTCATGACCGTGTCCTTCCACAAATATGGGAACTACTTTTTTCCAGGAACAGGTCGGAACTGCTTAAACCATCCAAGACATTTTTCACTTATTTTTTTTTATTCTTGTTTCAAGCAACTGGATACTTGTTAACAGAATCTTTTAAAGATTTGTGCCATAAGTTTCACTCGTCAGATAAAATGATCATCAGCAGCATTTCAGCAACTTCTGAGGAATAATTTGGGTTTTTTGAGGAGGGGTTTTATGAACTGCTCATATATAGTCAGTACGTTACTGGCAGTCGTCACACCCCCAGTTCTGAGAAGCAGCAGGAGTATTGGTAGTAAACTAAATTGTGAATGGAGACAGCAGCAGAGTGCATTTTCATCAGCCAAAAAACAATCAGTTGAAGAGCACATTACATTTAGAATATTTTAAGTCCTGTAAGTTACTGTCAGACAGTGCTTTTTCAAGGGAGACTAAAACCATTTTATTCCACCCACTAAAACCACCAGACTCTTAAGACAAAAGCAAAAAAAGGTTGCACAGGAGTGAGAGGAAGTTGCTTGTCTACTGCTGCCTCAGTCAGTGAGTTTGTTTTTGTTATTGTGTGACCACAGTGAATCTGAACAGAGCCTTTAGAACACCACAGTCACACAATGACACCAACAAGCAAACCAACTGAGGTATCTGTAGACCAGCAACTGCTGTGATTTTTGAGGTAAAATTACTGTTTTTTTCAAAGGAGTCTGGTTGCTTTTAAAAGATCAAAGATGGATACAACTGCTTTGTTTTCATGTCAGAAGGGGCTGTAAGGATATTTTTTGCAGGCCTTTTTTTTGGGTGGCTAATTTTTTTTTTTGCTGCTATCTCCATCCACAGCAGTTTGTGGCTTAGCCTCCTACATCTCCTGCTGTAGTTGTGCCAACCTTCATCCTCTGCAAATAATGCACTCATTATAATTAAGAACCTCTTACAGCCCCATTTTCTTAATAAATTGTGATGATTACAATACAACAATACACAGATCTATACCAAACATACTCCATGCTGATTTGATTTATTTTTTAATATGGTTCAAAGGAAATTACATAATCTGTGCTGCTTGAGTACACTTTGACTGCTTGCCTCTGTTCAGGTGTGTATAATAACACTGCATGTTGTGCTTCAGGCGACATGTATGAGGTGGGAGCAGAAAGCGGACGGTACTACTGCCTCAATGTTCCTCTCAGAGATGGAATCGATGACCAGAGTGAGTTCACTTCCTGCACAAAGTTTATTATTGATATGTAAAACTTGGTGAATAGAATAACACCTAGAGCTGCATTATTATTGATTAGACTGTGTCAGTAACTCTTTCATACTGCTGTGAACTTCATTACCTGAGGTGTGTATGTTTGTGTGTGTTCCAGGCTACAGGCAACTGTTCCAGCCAGTTATTAAACAGGTGGTGGATTTCTACCAGCCGACCTGCATCGTTCTACAGGTCAGTGAACAGATCTGAGTCTGTTTACATTTGTGTTCTCAGCTAATGGACCTTTCAGTCTGCATGTGTGAGAACACCACATTTGCCTCTGTTTTAGGTTGATCAGGGCCAGATAAAGTAAATCTTACTCATTATCAAATTAAATGCGGCATGGGATCAAGGGATGCTTTTTGAAATCTGTGTGTTATTCCCCTTTCAGTGTGGAGCAGATTCTCTGGGCTGTGACCGACTGGGTTGCTTCAACCTCAGCATCCGAGGACATGGGTGAGACTGATTCATTTATATGGCTGTTTGTTGCTGAGTCTGGCCTGAGGTTAACTGGCCAACATAACAAAGGCTGTACTGGATTACTGCCGTCACAAAATTTGTTAAAATGGCTCTGTTAACTGGTCCTGATACAAGCAATTTGCGTCATCAGGGCCACGACTGAAGCAAATGATTAATATGATAATAAATTCTGTTTTATAACAGTATCATACCTGAGAGAAACTGGGTTAAAGTGTAAGCAGAAAATGATATACATCATCAACACTGTATAATCACACAGGTAGAAAAAAAGCTGAGGCTGTAAAAACAGGTAAAAAATTCAAATTTGCAGGAATGATAAAACTATTTTTAAAAAAGACAATAGAGAGTGCTCTTTGTATTTGCGGTTATCACATAGAATTAACAGTCATAGCTTTAACACTGTCAGGAATTTCTTTGGGACTTAAAGCAGTTGAATTGCAGCTTGTTGAATTTACTCTACTATTACTAGTTATTACTCAAAATACTTTTGAGAATCTCTATATTATAAGCAAAGTGTCAGTGGAAATCCAAACTTTTTTGTCTGTGTGGGAATGATAATGAGATCTAAAAAGGTAAGGCTGTTCGGTGATACATGTGTTTTCTTTGTAAATATCAGGGTGATTTGACTCTTGACAGCGGACATCTACTATAATTTATTGGCAGATTATTCATCTGTACTGATTAAACCAAATTCCTTGTATGTTGCGAACGTACTTGGCCAATAAAGCTGATTCTGATTCTGATTTGCTGCTGTCTAACTAATCATATTTTTTAGATCAATGTAATATCATAATAATACATGCTTTGTAATTTTCATATGTGAACTATGTGTGTATGCTCTGCTTTCTTTCTTAGTGAGTGTGTGGAGTTTGTGAAGAGTTTTAAGATTCCTCTGTTGGTCCTGGGAGGAGGAGGATACACAGTGAGGAACGTGGCTCGCTGCTGGTAAATCTAATACACAGACACACGCAGTTTTCCTCCACAGAATGAGTTGTTAATGATCAAAAGGTGACTGAGGCTCTGTGTTCTGTGTTCAGTCATTTGACATTTAAAGTAATGGCTGTTTTGTTTTCATAGGACCTTTGAGACATCTCTGTTGTTGGATGAATCCATCAGTGATGAGCTGCCTTATAGTGGTGAGTTATTATACACTGCACCTTAATGTGTCACCGAACAGATTCAGTATATGTACCTCTTATGTTGTTATAGTTCACAGAAAAAGCATTTACTCAGAAAAAATATAAGATACAAAAAATATAAGATATAAGATTATAACTTTTTAGCACTGCTACCTCACAGCATGAAGGTACAGCGTGAAGGTACATATAGATTTACTGAACCCTAACAGGCACAGACGTATTTATCAATACAATGTACAGTATGAGTTTATATCCCTTGATTACTAAGCCAAGCAGAATAACAGCGCATTGTGCCACTCTAATTGACAACATATTTCATCAGTGACCATTTGCCTTTTTTTGTGATTCATGACTGTGACTGTGGAAGGAAAAATGTGGATCATAAAATCAATTATAGAAGAAAAATAACAGAAGAATCAATAAATGCATTCAGAACTGAATTTTATCACAAAACTGGAGTGGCCTTTATAAAGAAAATGATATTGACTTAGCATGTGAGACACTCTGAACATATTTAAGTCATTATATGATAAAAATTGTCCAACAATACAATGCACAAGCAGACAAAATCACAGGGACCGGCCATGGATCACAAAAGGACTGAAAAATGCCTGTAAAAAAGAATAACTTATACAAACAATTCATTAAATATAGAACTAAAGAGGCAGAGCATAAATATAAGAAATATAAAAATAAACTAACTAACATTATGAGAATATGTAAGAAGGAATACTATACTAAAATATTAGAAAATAATGAAAGCAATACCAAAGGTATATGGAATATATTAAACAGTAATATTAGAAACAGCTCAACTAGCAGAGATTATCCAGAATATTTTATTGACAATGGTCGAACTTTAAATGATAAAAATGATGTGGTTAATGGGTTCAATGATTTTTTCGTAAATGTGGGACCAAAGTTGGCAGAAAAAATAAATGGCAAGAAACCAGAAGAGACGGAGGTTGCTGAAGATTACATAACAAGAAATCCAAGATCAATCTACCTCAAACCTGTAGAGACAAAAGAAATCATAGATATAGTTAACAATTGCAAAAATAAAACTTCCACTGACTGGAATGGAATTAATATGATATCATTTAAAAAAGTCATTAATAGTATCGCAAAGTCACTGGCCTACATCTGTAACTTATCATTCACCACTGGGACATTTCCACAGAAAATGAAAACTGCTAAAGTTGTTCCGTCATATAAAGCAGGGGATAAACATCATTTCACTAATTATAGACCTGTATCATTACTTTACCAGTTTTCTAAAATACTGGAGAAACTGTTTATACAAAGGTTAGATAATTTTATTGAAAAGCATTATTTATTATCAGATTGTCAATATGGTTTCAGAGAAAACAGATCAACATCAACGGCAATAATGGACTTAAAGGAAGAAATTGCCAACAGTATAGATAAGAAGAAATATGCTGTAGGAGTATTTATAGATTTAGAAAAAGCATTTATTACAATTACTCATGAAATTTTACTAGATAAAATGAAAAGATATGGTATAAGGGGTGTGGTGTTGAAATGGTTGAAAAGTTACATTGAGAACAGACAGCAATATGTGCAAATGGGTGACTATAAATCAACATTATTAAATATTACCGGTGGGATCCCACTGGGGTCAGTATTGGGTCCCAAACTGTTTGTTTTGTTTATTAATGATTTATGTTGGGTGTCTTGGATGCTTAAATTTTTTTATTTGCGGATGACAGGAATATCTTTTGTTCCGGGGGAAAATAGCAGCAGCTTTTGGAGGTGGTCATGACAGAAATTAAAAAATTAAAACAGTGGTTTGACATAAACAAATTGTCCTTAATTCTGAATAAAACTAAATTCATATTATTGGTAAACTGTAAAATACCCACAGACACACAAGCACAAATAAGGATCAATAACATTGACATTGAAAGAGTATTTGAAACTAAATTTCTGAGCGTGATACTAGACCACAAAATCTGCTGGAAACCTCAAATAAGTCATGTAAAAGCAAAACTGGCAAAGAGTGTAGCAGTTCTGAGGAAAACAAGACACATACTGGACAAAAAATCACTGCACATTCTGTATTCTTCACTTGTATTACCTGAATTATTGTGCGGAAGTCTGGGGTAATAATTACAAAAGCAACTTACAACCATTATACATACTACAAACACACTGTTTTTAAAGTCACATGCACTGAAATTAAGTGATCTGGTCAAATTTAAAACTGCAGTAGTTACGTTTAAAGCAAGAAACAATTCACTTCCTCGTGCTATTCAAAAAATGTTCTGTGACAGGGAAGGGGGTTATAATTTAAGAGGAGAATTTAATTTTAAAAAACATTGTGTTTGTACAACTAAAAAGAGTACGTGTATGTTAGTCTGTGGATCTGTGGAATGGGTAAGGTGATGGGTTGAAACAAAGCACAAACAAAACAGAGATCTTTGGGAGGTACATGGAAGAAGACAAGTTGTATTAAGTACTGGGGTTGTAAATATAGTTGGGATAGGGGTGTGAATACTTATATTTGGTTGTAATTAAATCTGTTTCAGTTTTCATCTTTTTTTATTTAAAGCTGTATTTAGTTTTCATCTTTATTTATTCATAGATAAGTGAGAAAGGGGCAGGGATATACAAGTTTTACTTCTACCTACTCCTTTTCGGACACTACTTTTTGGTTGTTTTCTTTCTGCTTTTAAATGTATTTCTGTTATGTTTGAAATAAATAAATTCAATAAAAAAAATTTCAATTCAGTTCAATTAAATTGAATTAAATTAAATTCAGTTCAATTTAATTCAATTCAGTTCAACTGTTGTTTTAAACTCAGCCTTACTGTGTGGACTTTACATGTTCTCCTGGTGTCTGTGTGGGTTTCCTCCCACAGTTAGAAGACATGCAGGTTAATTAGTGACTCTAAATTGTCTGTAGGTGTAAATGTAGGTAAGGATGGTTGTTAGTCTCCATGTATCAAGCCTTTGATGTTCTAGTGACCTGTTCAGAGGTTACCCAGCCCCCCACAACCCTGCAAACCATTAGCAGTTATAATAGTGGATTTAAGAAAATTACATGCAAGCATTTTCAACCTTTAAGTCCATCTTTTGGAAGAGATTTATCAAAACAGTTTCAAGAATAATACTTCTGTTTTCTTTTCCTAACCTCTCTGGATTCTTTCCATCCTGCTCCTCTCGTGTCTTTGCAGAGTATTTTGAGTACTTTGCTCCAGACTTCACGCTGCACCCTGATGTCAGCACCAGGATAGAAAACCAGAACTCCAGACAGGTGAAGCACCATCCAACGCTTTTTGGTGGTAGTGTTAGCATAGAGTGTCTGCAACACAAGGATCAGTATTGAGATGCATTACCTTTTATTTAAAGTACTTTAAAGATGCTTTTCAAACAGTCGTTTGTGGAGAACTTAAAGATACTGAATTAGATAATAATATACTACATAAATCTGTTGTTAACTCTTTATAATTGTGTTCATGTTGGTGCAGTACCTGGAGCAGATCCGTCAGACGGTTTTTGAGAACTTAAAGATGCTGAACCACGCGCCCAGCGTCCAGATCCATGATGTCCCCTCCGACATGCTGAGCTACGAACGCAACGATGAGCCCGATCCTGATGAGAGGGGGGGCGAGGAGAACTACACCAGGTCAGTACAGTGAGATGTCTGGCAGAAGCTCTGATGTATTAGTTCACATCTGAGTTGTCCTTGTATCTAACTAGCTGTCAACACCATCCTTCCTCAGGCCGGAGGCTGCTAATGAGTTCTACGATGGTGACCACGACAACGACAAAGAGAGTGACGTAGAAATTTGACCAATGAGAAGAGTGGGGCTTTCCCTTGCAGCGTTCCGTTTGCATCGGCTCCTGTCTCCAAACGTCACACATTCACTAGAGATTTAAGAGACACTTACAAACAAAAAACTTGTGGAAGGACTGAAAAGACTCTGAAGCTCTTTTTTTCCTCTGTCGGTCCTCAGTCAGCTGCCCCAAACGCCGACGTCACAGCGTTTCCACCACCACATCAGCACTGATGTGACGTCAGCACCGGAGCCTTGTAAATAATGTCACCGAGCACACCTCCACACAGCAGCAGTCCTGTTTCTGTTTGAGGTTTTAGGGGTCACATGTTGAAAGTTGTAACAATCAGGGTCAACCCACTATCAGACTGCTGGAGACTGAGACATACATACAGTGCTTCAGCTCTGTCAAGTCGATTCATGGGAAAAAATTTCAGGATAAGATATTCCAACTAGTTTTAAATTTTCAGTTTCTTCAACTAGAATCAGATCTCGAAACAAACTTTGTTATGTGCACATAAACAGTCAGTTATCTAGATTTAGATACCATCATTTTTGTTTTGTTAATTTTCCAGTTGTTAATGTTATCCGTATCAGATGTATTTGACTTTTGAAATAGAAAAAAAATTCCATTTGCAACAAATTGAAGTATTTAGTTTTTTAACAATCTAAATTTTACTTGTGAGCATCAGTGTTTGTTTGGATTTAGTCTAAACAGGACTTGAAGTGTCACAAACAACAGAGGTTCTAACAGCCCAAGTTTGCAGTCCTGTGTAACATTCGTGATGGCGCTAAATGGAAAAAAAAAAAATTCCACCAGATGTCATAGAAAAGATGTGAGGAGTTTTTGATTTATTATATCTCTCATGACACGTGCGTCTGTTATAAACTGTTCAAGTGCCTGTCAGGATCCATCAGTCACACATCAGCCAGTTCAGACGTTTTTAAACCATGCTTAATCTGTTCGAGTCTCAGAGGTACAAATTATTTTAGTTCAACTCTTATTTTACAGTCATTGTATAGTTTTTGATCCCAGCATTATTCATGTGCCTTACAGCTCTGAAGTCACGTGCTTGTGTGGAGCTGGGCGCCTTCACATCTGCTTCCATTTAAACTTTACATTGATTTGGATTTCCACGAGTGAGCATCTTTTAACAAGTCCGATCCAAACAGGAATCATCCTCCTGTCTTTTCATTCCTTTCTCTGTTTTTCTGCTCTCTGCTCATTACTGTATATATACGTATAAATGTACCAACTGTGAGTGTGTTCATAAATTAGAGGAGGACCACAGTTGTTGAAGAGGCTGGAAGTTGAAATATTTTTTACTGAAGCAGCTAGCTAACTGAGTGAATCCATGTCAAAGTGCTGGTCCTTCACTGTGCAACTTTGTTAAAATAGACTCATTACAAATTTACTTATGTGGCAATAAAACTCTTTGGAGCCACAGTAGAAAAGCCATCTGCAACCTCCAGTCCTCTTTTAGCTAGTAACCAGTTTAAATGTACGATTTTTGATATTGTTGTCTACTTTTGTTTTTAATAAAAAAAACTAATTGGATCACCTGTGTGCACATAAATAAAAGGTGGATTTGAACCTGCAAGTCTTGGACACCGCCACTAGAGGGCAACATGATGAAGCTAATTTTAGAAGTTCCTTTGAAAATGACTCTGAGTTTTGCAGACTTCTCAGAAGGATGGATGCCTGCTTCTCATTTCTCTGACCACCACAACACAGTGCCAACTTAAAAACAAAATAAGGATTAAAATAAACTTACCAGGAAGCAAAACCAGTGTCACATAAACTTTATTCCTCATTCATCCAGTGATATGTATAACTTACACAACAAACAGTACTGAAGGAGAATAACACACAAATACCTGCAGCTTTACATCTCACATCTTAAAGGACCACCTAACTTATCAAAACTATTCTGGTGCTTAAAGCAGATCCAATGTTTAACCCTGTTGATCCAAACATGACAAGATAGAAAAACTACATCTAGAACAGTTTTTCTATGTAGAGGGAAATCAAATGTTCATGTTTAAATGCAGCTTAAATGCACCACGTTAGTCACAAGATCCAGTTTTTATCTTGTGTTTTATGGGCTGACTGAGCTGTGACCACACAGGGTTAAATACCACATTTTCACTTAGCATGCAAATCCAGCCAAAAATGCCAGGTTTTTGTGTCATTAGTTAAAGTCTGGCAGTAACAAGCAGTTCCAAGGTAAGCAGGCAACGCCAACCTCTTCTTGTAGATCTTTTTTAAGTGAGGCTCCATCAGCAGTGAAGAGTTTCACAAATCTGGGCACAGGCTGACATATGGATACTTTTTTTTTAACCGAACAAATTGAAATAATGATGCAAACATGCATTAAAAGGAGAAAAAACAGGTTTTCTCCTTTTTAATAAAGTGTAAAAGCGTCTTATCTGCACTGCAGATGTGATAAAATGTAAACTTTTCTGAGTAAGTCATGTTTAAGTTATCCTTTGAGTGCAGGTCAGGTTTTGGTTTGGTTCAGTCGGGGTATCACGATGGCAGCCTGTTGCTCTTTGTCAAACTCTGATATTATTATACACCTCTGTTTGCAGCCTTTTGCAGGCCAAGAGAGGGGCAACTTTAAGTCCCAACACTGATAACTAATAACTTCAGTTCAAATAAATAGCTTCTTTCACATACACTATATTAGAAACCAACTTTAAAAACAAATTAGATTGAATTTATACCACAGCAGAGAATTTGAGCATCTCTCTTTAAAGGAAGGGGCTGTCTGGTTAAAAATCTGATTTTCTATTCTAGCTTATGGAGCTTTACTGACACACGTCATCAGAGGCGACAGCAGCTGTGATTCAGGGACAAAAACCAAAACCATCCTTATGCAGCTACATGCAGGAGGAGAGGTGGGCAGGTGCTGAAGCAGACAGAGTGACAAGCAGACAGTTCTTAGGATTAAAGTGCAGTGATAGATCCTGGCAGAGAGGGATTGTGGGTATTGTAGTGAATCTATGGTGTGTCCTGTTTTCTAACCTAGAGCATTGAAGAAATAATACATCATTATACAAATTAAAGAGGGTTACTTAATGTTTAATAGGTGTTGAGGTGTCCTGTCATTGGTTGAGTTATGGTTGGCCACTAGGCTAAAACGTGCTGCAGGGCAGACTCTGCTGTACTGTGTTCAGGTCTATTAATACATCCATGACCCAAACACACCATTTCACTGAGAGCAGAGCAGACAGAGAAGCTTATAAGCATTTATAAACAGTACACAGAATGGAGAGAGGACGGGCACAGTGGTGACAAACAGCAGCAGATGTGGAGCACTGAGGTGTGACTGGAGACATTTCTGTCTAAGAAGACATCAAATGTGTCTTGTGGTTGTTATTTCCTCCATTTAAAAAACATCTTTTCCTACAAACTATATCTGAATCTTGAAAAATTTGCTTATTTTTCTTTTAAGAAATTGAACTGTACTGCAACTGTTGTGGGTAGATTATGGGCTGGCATTAGAGGTTTTCTAGAATGTGTCCTTGTCCGCTGCAGTGCTGTTACTATGTGTTCTGATCTAAAGCACGACTAGTATTTTATCTGCCTTGTAATGACGGTGAATACAAGCTCCAGCCCACTTTGACAGTTCTGAGACAGAGATCTGAGGATGCGACTGGCTTCGGTGTGGCTTTACAGCTCTTCACTCTCGTACAATGGGGCGGTGTGCTGGGCGGGGCTCTCCACAGTCAAAGCGGGCACGTGGCTCAGAGAGGACAGCAGCTTCAGCGTCTTCGAGGCAGGGGGCGCTGTCTTAATGGGAGGGGTTTTGCGTGCTGCGAAGGGGCAGAGAGAGAAGGGTGACTATTCAAATGTACCTTAACTAATCAATTTCACATAAACTCATCTCTAAATCAAAATGTGTTAAACCTCATTTGAACTGAATTAGTTTTATTACACCCCCATTCCAAAAAATTTGGAATGCTGTGTGAAACATTAAACAGACAATGACAATTTTCTTATCCTTTTTGATCTAAAATTTATTAAAAAATGACAAAAAGACAATGTATTTAATGTTTTTTCTTAGCAACACATTTCAAACAAGAAGAGTTTGGGGAGAGTACCAACAAAATACTGGGAAAGTTGTGAAAATCTCAAAAAGCACTTGTTTGAAACATTTACCAAGTAAACAGACCATAGCATCATTTTTATCATATACTAAATAGGTGGGCTGGATATACTTCATAAGACCGTCCTCATTAAACCAAGTTTGTCTGCAAAAGATTACATTTTGTTTTTATTCACGTTTTACACAGCTATCAAGCTTTTTTTGGAATCTGGGTTGCACAATGGTCTTTGCTGGTGAATCCATGTTGCTACCAGATCATTTAACTTACGTTTTGTTTATATTCATGTTCATATTAATAATAGCAAGAACACCACAAGTGTCACTAGTGTCCTTGACAACAGCAACAGATTTTACTGGTAGACGACTCAGGCTAAACATTCCTTTCATGCCAGGTGTCTGAAAATAACTCTTCTGCCCGGCCGGCCCCAGATATGGAGCAGACAATGAGTCAACGCTCAACATGTTTCACCTGCTGTTTTCAAACTCACAAAACCATTACATAGAAATAGTGAGTTTCTTGTATTGGGGACCAGTCACCTAACAAAACCCGAACCGAATGGTTTTGCGTGCAGCCAGAACTTTCCTCAGCACTGACACAGTGCTGTGGAAATAAGGCTGGCTACATAGGACTATGTTAAGTATTTACACACTGTTGGTTGTTGTCCAGCATTGGGACATACGTTGGGATTCTTTATTGAGGTGTTCCCATCTGCATATTGATGCATGTCTGCTGCTTTATTGCCTTACTTCATATTGCTGAAGTCAGACAAGACAACTGTGAATTGTGTTTACGATGACTACACACATCAC
Source organism: Acanthurus leucopareius (assembly GCA_029814765.1). Classification (NCBI taxonomy): domain Eukaryota; kingdom Metazoa; phylum Chordata; class Actinopteri; order Acanthuriformes; family Acanthuridae; genus Acanthurus; species Acanthurus leucopareius. The sequence goes on along the minus strand of JAQMCX010000058.1, from coordinate 4,814,561 downwards.
CCACAGCTACTTATCTGTAGATGCTTTGCGATGCTAAACTTCTGCCACAGCTGAAGGATTCTACTTTCGTCTACTACGCTGCAGCGTTAAGTTGTTTATAAGTTGTTTTGACATTTGAATAGCTGACTATTATGTGAAACCGCCAGTCCTTAGTGATTAAGTTAAAGACTTAATGTGAAACTCTTGCATACACTGTAAACAAAGAAGTGGTCTAAACTTACTTTCACATTTGTTGGTAAGTTATAGAGTCCAGCTCAGGCGTAACCGAGGGTCAGGTACTTTTCCTTTGTCAGCCCTCTCACTTAACTCCCTCTCCACAAAGCAGATGGCGTGTTATGTGATCGTGCAGAAACCTAATAGCTATGCTGTATTTTCCTCCAGTGGGCTCTCCCTCATCAGTGGATGGAGTCCATACTTATCTCTCTGACACGGTGATTATGCAGTAATTCTTTAGAGAAGCTGAAGCGCTCCACACCTCATGTTCATCAAGTTTCCGCTCCATCACACAACACAGCATTTGTTTGATGTGTTCCAGGCTTTAGTGTTGGATTCACAGTAGTGCTGAGCCAATCATTCTCCATCTGCTGTTTGATTTTACAGCCCGGGCTGCTATGGTAACTTACTACTGGGCTATCAGATAAAAAAGACAGCAGAGATGGGCCCCTTAAAGTAAATTTGCATAGAAAGATGAACAGTGGACTTACTGCCTACATCCAGCCTGGCGTTGCATGTGGACATGCCAGCTTCATTGATGGCAGAGAGAGTGTACCAACCGGCATCAGACTTCATCACCCTCTCTATCAACAAGCACTGCCGACCCGAGCCATCCTGATACAGACTGTGGAGAAACAAACAGAGACTCAAGTGGTTATATCATCACTACCTTAACACATGATGGCCTACTTGTCCCGATGCAGGCTGAACGTTCATAAGAACATATATGTACGTGCTATATAAAACATGATTGCACGCATTAACTAAGAAATTAAATGGTACATAATTGATTTAAAAACTTGAAAATTTAATGCAGGTCAGTTTTGCTTGTGCCATCAGAAATCAGAGGACCTTCCCAACGAAATAAATCTAAAGATTTGATTTCTTTGATTCTGATTTTGGTTTCCACCATCTCTTGAGAAAACTCTGGCTCTTTGGTTGTTAAATGTTCCACTGTTTTCAGCAGCTGGTTACTAACTGTGGGCTTCATTTCAACCAATCTAGGGGCACTAAGTTCTGTGTGTTCACAGCGCATGTCAGTGTTGTCATTGTATTTGGTGAACACAAACACAAGTGGTGCTGCGGCTCTGTGGCAAAGCACAGCACAGTGGTAAAGTAGGAGAGAAGATAATTAGGTGTGTCAGAGCAGACTTCAGCCATGACCAATCAAATAAGCTCTCTCACCCCCTTTAAAGCAGCTGTTGATAATAAACTGGCTCGAGCTTACCAACTCCAGAGGTAACTTCTATCATAAAAGCCTCTTTTCTTTATAAATGTGAATCACTGCCAAGTGCAGAAAGAGGTTCATTGATATAAGAACAGGGCAAAGTAGGGGAAAACAAGAACACTGAAAATGTGGATGATTTACTTCAAAACTTTATTAACTACTTCATTACAAATTTCACTGAAAAAAGCTGCCTGCTATGGCTGTACAAGAAAGTAATGATGAAGTTGATATAGTGAGTCAGTCAGTAAAGAAGCAGCCTGTAAAATTATGACACTGACCTAAAACAGTTATAAAACACGGAGCTAAGTAATTACTTTCTTTTGTTCATTACTATGTTTCAAATACAAGCAGTAATGGGATCCACTGATGGTATAAAATTATGTACTGATTATAACATGATGCCACATCTTCTTCTGGAACTATTTTTTGCTGATTAGTTCTTTTACCAGAGACACAAATTTTACCTATTAAGTGTACTATTGAGTCATATCTCTGTCAAGTAAACATGAATACGACTCAACAACGGGAATGAGACTTAAAACAAAATATGCTATTTGAAGTGCATGTTAGATGTTTATCAAATCTAGCATCATCCACTCAGTTTGATGTGTGGGAGTTGAGTCCAGTTAAAGAGGAGTCTGGGTTTACTTGAGTACTTGCAGTTGACCCACCTCATTCTGTTTGGGTCGATGCGCAGCATGTCTTTATCTTTCTTCCAGAAGAGCTGTGGAGGAGGGGAAGCGTCCACTTTGCACTCTAACCGAATAGTGTCGCCCTCTAGAGCTCTGGAGTTCAACATCTTCTGGACAAAGGTGGGAGGACGGAGAGCCTCCTGGGCTGCAGAGAGGAAGAAGAAGTTAAACAGCACATCTGAACAGATTCTCTCACACCCTAACAAAGAACTTTACACAGAAGGACTGGTATAGATTTATGAAAGTAATTATGACCATTAAGCTGCACTACAATGAAATTCTATTTAAAAAAACCCAAAACATTTAGGTATTTCCAGTATTTAAAAAGCATGTAATGGCATTTTTACCTAGTACATCAAGCCTCATGGTAAATCTGCTCTCCCCTGCTCGGTTCCTGGCCACACACTCATACACTCCGGCATGGTGCACTGTGACGATCTCTATGATGAATGAGTGCATCCCCTTTTCACACACCAGCATCTTATGGTAGTCATCTGGACGAATGGCTTTACCATCCAGGTACCAGCAGACGTCTGGTGTAGGGAGGCCTCCAACCTGGATTAAAAAGAGAGATAAGTTTTCCCTTTGATTACGTCTGCATGACATTTATTGTCATATGGGGGTCTTTGACTTTGTAGGAGTATAGACTTGAATGCATCAATAAACTTGAAATTGTGAAGTGTTTGGTGTTCATGCATGTGGGTTTGTACAAATGAGTGAGAGGGTCATTCACCTTGAAGTCGATCCTGCAGAAGCGTCCCTCCTCGACAGTGAGGTCTGGAGGGATCTGTAGGAAGCGAGGAGCATAACATTTCTCCTGGATGGCTGAGCCCTCATTTGCCCTGTCATCCGTCCCTGAGTGGTGCCTCCCCCTGCAAGATTCCAAATTATTCATTTTTCAGTCTACTTATGACAGCAAACATGCAAAAAAAACTTGATCTATTTCTATCTACCTGACAGATATAAAACACTTGCAGATTTTTGAATATTTGCAAAACAGCACGTGAAGATTAAACAAAACCATTTACAATGTCTAAAATTAGGAGATGATACACTCTAATCTTCGAATTTTCAATCATTTTGTAAGAAAACCTTCCATTACTACCCTAAATTCCATAAAAAATGATACAATGTTGCAAAATGATCAAATGCTTGCCTGGTTTCAACCAATAAAGCTAAAAGATCTGAACAAGTATTTTAGCTTTGCTCACGTTTGTTCTCGGTGAAACAATCTGACAACAATCATTAGGAACAGAGTGAACAAATTTCACTTTGATGCATCACAGTTTCCTTAGTTTTAAGGGCTCTAAACAGGTTCTCACATATTTAGGAATTAAGTACTTAAAAAGGTTAATATGGATCAGAGTAAGCCTATCTGAGCAAAATTCTTTCAAAGAATTCTTCCCAATATGACAATTAAACATTAAAATTGACAGAAGTAAAACATTAAGTGACTGTTCACATGGATGCTTCTGGAGAGTTTCATATATGAATGCAGAGAGCTAGGATAACCCTTGGTCAAATGGACTGAAACACAAAGTGTCATATATTCATGACCTGGATAAAACCTGCAAAGCAAAATGACCATTATCATTTTTGACCTTCCTTTTTCTATTTAAAGATTGATTTTGTTTTACAATTGAATTGACTGAGTAAATACTGATAAGCCAGACAGAAATTTTAAAGGGACATCAAGGTTCAAGGTTCTAATATTGACTGAGTTAGATATTATAAGCAACATTGGAACATGAACTGTATTTACCATAGTCCACCTGTGTGTCTTCCCTCTGGTGAATCTGGCTGCAACAGAAAACAGATCAATGTATGCAGCGCTCATCACAGGTTTTAACTTTCAGAACTGACTGTACTTGTCAACAGTTTGACCAAATGCCAAGAGGGTAACTTTGTGTGTGAGTGTGTGTGTGAGTGTGTGTGTGTGTGTGTGTGTGTGTGTGCGCCTGTGTGTTCTGACACAATGGTCCTGTTGTCACCAGTGAATGGGACTTGTTCTCAGAAAGCTCGAAATAGCCGCTGACAAACCTTGCTGGCTTCAGAGGACGTGTGTGCTCGTACGTGTACATGCACGTGTTGTGTGTTCGTGGTGTGTGAAAAAAGGGAGAACAGACAGTGTAAAGCCCTGTGAGTGACAGAGGCTTTTTGACAGAACAATCCTGTGCATTCAAATACGCATACACACACACATACACACACAACAGGTCAAAATGACAGCGTGAGACAGCTCATTGAAGCTGCTGATTACACTGCCAGGCTTTTTAAACTCTGTGCTCTGGAGCCCATCAGGAGGCCCTGAGAGGGGAACGGGCTCCCTGCGCAGCCATTCAAACCAAAATAACGTAACAATGTGTGGTCTTTACTTGATAGAAATTGAAAGCTAATGGGTTTGGGACCAGAGCCAACATGAATGCAGTGCTCCAACACACATCAGTACAATGTGAAGAACATTTCTAGAAATGTTTAAATTAAAGGATTTTAATAATAGTTTTTCACCTCCACTGACTTAATGAAAGCTTGCTATCATACCTGGTCCTGCTGCAAGTCTGAAAGATTGTCTTGGTCAAACATGTAGGTGGCGTTGTCTGGACCCAGCAGCCTACGAGCCATACGCTCCTCGTAGGACAGTTTCTGTCAAAATTGAAGCTTTATACCATTAAACTGTCATTTAACACACGCACACACAGAAAATGTGCTGTGATTTGTTTTGGTTAACTTTTGCTAATAAGATTTCTGTTTTCTGATTTCAAACAGGCACACACTGTGTCAGTGTGAATGGGTTGTAGTGTGTGAGTGTGAGTGATTCTTGCACGTCCATACCAGTTTGTAGGACACACACACACACACACACACACACACACCTGGCTGTTTCTCCTCCTGGCCTCTTTTGAGCGGAGCTTCTTTTCCAGATCCTGGATGAGGGCATCTTTGGAGCCTTGGATGTCTTCATCTGTGGATCGAGATGAAGAAGGCCGAGGAACTACAGACTTCTTCAGGATGGGCTTGGGAAGGCTGGGAGATAGAGAGAAAGAGGAAACAGACAGTTTACAATTAAAAGAGAGCACAAGAAGAAGAAAGCGATGATATAGAAGAGAGTAATAGATACGACTGTTGAATCTGCAAGAAAGCACAGACTTGTCTTTGATAGTTGACATTAAGTACATTTAATACAAAGACTGCAATGAGTTCCTTCAATACATTTGAAGTAACATACCACTGATTGTTCATACATGCATGCATGTAAATAATCAAGTCACAATCGCTTTCATTATTTTACAAATTTTGGTTTGACAATGCTATTTTCAACTCTCAAAAACTTATCTGCTGAACAGTCTAGATACTAATTGTAATATTGTGGGTGTGGTGTACAGACAGTCTGTGATAGCTGTTCTCAATATTATGAAGCTTGCATAAAGATGTATCCAAATAACTGGCATCTAAAATCTGTCAGCATGTAAGAAGAAATGCACAAAACGTAGCTTTTGCATGTGTTTTAGTCCTTTAGTTGAGTAAAACAGCATTTTTGACTTGAAATGGCAGACATGGAATCAATGTTGCTTAAGTTTGACATCACAACATGTGCCACAGTAATCTTTGTTAACTTAATAGGACACAGTGCTGGTGCTAACAAGACTTTAACATTTTGCACATTAAGATACATAGGCATCATAATGCACTATTGAGTATTAACCAACACTTGTACAACACAGTTCCTGAAGCCAAAGCGCAGGTTGTGAACCTGTCAGATCTCTAGTTCAGTCAGGCTTCTGATTGGCCAAAATAGCTAAGGGTCGGGTTATGTTTCTTTGGCGTGCTCATGACAGCACTATTGATGGAGATTTATGTAAAACAGTGATTTGTGCAAGTGAAGTTTCTGAGAAGGAATGGAGATAAAATAGTTTAAAAAAAATAATACCTGTCAACAAGTGGACCAGACCCAACTTTGAATCTGAAAAAATTAAATGAATAATGCAGGTATTTATTCTCAGAAGGGGATGAAGTCCACCAGTATGGTAGGTAAACATACTGTTAAATCTTTGTAAACAGTAAACAGTAGTACATTTTTGTTCAAGAAGAACATCCCCAGTTTGGTGCATATTCACAAATTTGTTCTCTCTGAATAAATACATGAAGTATACAGTTTGCTCCTCAAAGCAATGTTTTATTAAGCATGGGTAATTGTCTTTTCAAATGTGAATTTCAGACTGCTGTAAACTTTGACTCACGTGTTTGGTGTCCCTTTGTAGCTGGCAGGCAGAGAGACGACAGCAGGCGGGACTCTGTTTTGACTGTTGGGAGTATTTGATTGTGGGACAGAGGAGGGGGGTGAGAGAGGGGAGCAAGGGAGGGAAGGGGACACTGAGAGAGGCGGCTGAGGCTGAGAGGCAGGAGAAGAAGGGGCCCTCATTGGGAGGAGAGGGCTGGAGGGGGCAAGTGGGGAACGGGAAGGAGAGATGGAGGGATTGGGAAAGTTGGATTTGGGGGACAGTTTGGAGGAGGAAAAAGGGGAGAAGGCAGACTGGGAAGGCAACACAGAGCAGAGGTAAGCAGCAGGTGCTGACATGGTGTCCTGGTTTGCTGGTAGGGTGGCGCTGCCGAGTCCGGTGGCACTGGGCACACTAGGGGTGAGGGTGATGGTGGATCGCATGGTTGTGCGAGGGACAGAGGATGAGGAAATTGGCAAAGGGGAGGAGATGGAGGTGATGGAGTCAGAGGGACTAAGCAGGGGGGCAGCAGAGGGGAGGGGAGGTGCAGCAGAGGAGGCTGGGGTGGAAATAGGAGAGCTGAGACTAGAAGAGGATGGAGAGGACTTGCTGGTGCCATTGGCCTGGGCCTGGATCTGGGTATGGATGACAGACTGGGTTTGGTTCTGACTGAGGTTTAGTGACTGAAACTGTGACTGAGTCTGCGACAAGGACTTTGACACTGACTGAGTCTGAGAAAAAGACGGAGTTTGTGCAGACCACACTTTAGTTTGACTCTGCGTCTCCATAACATTTGGACTATTTTGGGGGCTGTTGAGGTTCTGCTGAAGATTATTTTGGTTCTCCTGAGCCTCCCTCATGACACTTTCATAGCTGGGTGCTTGAAAGGAAGGCTGTGATTGAATAAAGTGCCTTGGTCGCTCATAGTTGAAGGCACTGGGAGGGAAGGCGCTGGGAGTGAAGGTAGGCAGGTCTGACAGGTTCATGTTGTTGCCTCCAGACTGGGAGGACTGGAAAGGAGAAAACACACACAATTTTAAAAAATGAAGTTGAATTCTAGCTTTTCTGAGTTTGAGAAATCTGAGAAATTCAAAAAACTAGACATGGTTGTATTTGCTGGCATGGAGCACATTAATAAGCTTCTTGAATACCGAATGTACCTAACGTAGAAAATATATTCAAATGAATATTCAAAGTGGGGTCAGAGTGTTTTATTTCCTGCATTTCAAAATGTAAAAAGGACAAGTACTATAAAAATTTTATTAACACACTGCCTTGGCTGTTTACTGTATGTATTTTTTTACTTCTCTATCAGCTGGTCTTCCTCCCTAAAGCTTAAGGTAAATATAACTTGCCATTTCCACTTAAATTTTTAAATATGAAACACTAAGTCAAACAGGACATAGTTAAGTATGACTGTAGCTCATACAACTGCAGCAAAAACACTCTTGGCAGCACAAAACTTTGTAAAAGAAATGTTCTTACAGTGAAACTGAGCTTGCTTGGGGTGAACAGCTTGGGTGTTTGGTTTGTCTCCCTGACTTGGGTTGGTGGTGGTGGTGAGGGTGGAGGGAGAGGGCTGGATGTATTGGTTGTGACAGTGACCTCTGGTGACCTCTGTCCCTCTGAGCTTAGGGCAACCTCCTCGTTCCTGTGACTGAAGGTTTCCTCAGGGGAGCAGTTGGCTTGCTGAGGCTCTGGAAAACTGTCAGATAAAAAACAAACATGTGAGGAAAGATTTGAATATAATCAAAACTAGAGGTTCAGGAATACTAACAGGTATCATACAGAAACAGTCAGGGATGGAAATTGAGAACCAGTTGAACTTAAACACTGGTTACAATTTTGCCCAAAGCATCTAAATTGTTTGCTCAGAGCTCACCAGTTCCTTTTAGTGACATCAGCATGTTTTTGTTACAGATGTACATTGCAAAACAATGAAGTCAAACTAATAAGTCTACACTAATGAAAACAAAAAGAAGGATCAAGTGGGAGAGGATGAAACGATACAAATCTTGGCTTCATTTCACTAATATATATGACAACAGTACTAGTTGTAAGTAAGGGTGGAAACACCAGCAAAATGTTTAGACATTTTTCCTTTTATACAATGGTCCTAAATTCCAGTTATACCCCTCTATTAGTATCATTGCTTACTAACTGCATATCATGTCCATTACAAAAGGTAAATATCCTAGAACATTAGTGCCTTACATGCATGGGATTTTATTTTCTTTGAAAAGCTATATAAAGTCTATGATGTGCAAAAATTCTTTTATTCTATCCATTGCAGAGGATGACAGACAGATTGTTGCTGCAGGTAGCACTCAGGCTAAAGCCAGATTGACTAAAATTGATAAAGAATCAATACAGAATTGGAAAAACACGCATAATCGCATAATTGATCTACAGGCAGTCAAAACCTCTAACAAGCTCTAATAAAGCACAATAAAAAGGATCTGAAGATCCCAACTGCTTTTGTTTCTACATTTAGACTTGAAAACATCCTGATAGGCTAAAGCTGAGTGCTTGTAAGAAAGAGAACTAGAACATGAAACATGGGTCTTATGATAAATGTTGTAGATTCCAGTCACATGAATCGAGACTGCACAAGTTTTCCTACAAACAGACAAAATGTTAATTTTAATTTCTCTTATTTTTAAACGGTTATCCAGTGCTGTTTCTAAACCAGTTCATGTTTATGTTTTCCCCTCACCACATTATTTCAACGCTCAACCTTGTGACCAAGTTTCCAAGTACAATTAATGACTGAGATTTTACCAGCAATGTCATTACATCAACCTTGAGCAAAATTTTAAAGTATCTTTTACTACAGAATGTATTTTCCAGTATGAATGCCATCGTACTACTGGGACTGTCTAATGAGAGTAACAGATATCAGAAGGGTCTGCTCTTATTTCAGCCCACTCAGTATTTTTCTCCCTGCCATAACCAAGCCTGGCTGGTCCTAGACATTTCTACTGGGAAAGAATGTTGTTCCCATGACTACCACATAGTATGCCCTATGCAGGAGCGTAATGACAATAGCAGTCTCTATCTTCACTCTCTTTCACGCACTCATTTACTTATACTCCCTTGCTCACTGTTTCTCTGTGTTCTTAATAGTCTCCTGACAGCACAAGACAGTTTTGGTCAGCCAGCATCAGCTGACCTGAAGCCTCAGAGTGCAATCTAGATTGGATCTTATCGCTTTTTTTCATAATCAAGCATACCTAATTTGTGAGAATGAGTGATGAAAAATTGTAAGAGAGTTTCTAAATGACTTAAATATGTGTAGTTGGAAAGAGCCATGAATGGACACGTAGAAAGTGGTAGAAAATTAGTTTTAATTCAATACCTCACAGTTTGCAAGTAAACAAAATCACTGAGGTGCTTTCTAAGCCAATTAACTCATCTTTACATGTGAAAGTTAAAAACCTGATCTCCAGATATTGTCCTCAGTTGTATTTTCATTTTTATTTCCCCCTATAGCACACAACATAAGACTATCCATGTCAAACATGCTTTCACTCACTTGAATTAGTTTGCTTGGTTTAAGCAAACACTGTTGTCTGTGTACAAGGTGCAGGAGGAGGAGTCACTAGTAAGGATAACTGTGCTGATATTGTGTTGAAATAATGCAAAGAGAGATACAGGCAAGCAGAGGAGTATGCAGTTTGTGCAACATCATCAATGTCACTGACATGTCCACTTGCTCAGTGTAGCTAATTTCTCTAGACAGTGATCTGCTCTATTCACACATCAGCTCAATAGCCTCGGCCCTTGTTAAGGAGCATTTAGGAGCAAAAAAGTTCTGTTCCAATGATAAAGGTGGGCCAGCCAACATGGGCAAAGCTGTGTGCACTTTTTGCCTCTAGAAAGTTGTGGCTCAAGAGTAACACATCAAACCTCCAAGTGTCAAGTTTTTCACTATGAATCGGAGGGAAAAGGGTAACTAATCTATGGACTAGTATTCTATCAGCAGCACAACTTAATTTTTTTTTCCTCTCTAAAAACAACATAAAATACTGTACACCCTTCTGTAATAACTGGGAGGCATAAAGTTATGAAAATGTAGATACCACTGAAGCCTATTGACAGCATTTTATCAAAGTGCGCTTTCATTTTTGTTAGTAGTCAACAACAGTATCCTTGATTATTTTATACAACATTGCTGTTTACCCTGAAACTCTTACATGAACAGCATGCTTTTCATCTCCACACATGGCTAAATGATCATAAGTTACGGCGTACATTTCGAAAGCTCTATATGAGTGGATATTAGTGTGTGTTTGTTGTTGATCAGTAAGTGTTGTACTGTGCTCTACATGCCTCTGTTTTTTTCCAAGTAATTTGCGTGTCTGTGTGTGTGTAAATTAGTACTGTGATGGTGTACAGGGAGCATCTGTATGTGTATTTGTGTTTGTGTCATTAAGTGGGCAAAGCTATATTGGTCTTGGAATTTGGACATCAGCTGGCAGGTGCAGACACTCTGCTGGTGACCCAACCCTATTAACACACACATACACACACGTGCGTCCCCAACACACACACTCCAATACATGATCTGCATGGCATTATGGGTAGAAGCATGCTAAGCTGTCCCAAGTCCTCTGTATGACCGGCAACAACAAAGTGTCAACAAATATATGCTTAACAGAGTCTAGTACACTTTTTGAAGATATATAAAGATATGAGTTTCAACTGGATGAACTTGCATTTTAAAAACATTTTAGCACTGTAGTAAAATACTTCTTCATACTAGGGGGTGAGAAACAAAATGTAAAGTTTTTAATCCAGGTATGTAATGTAATGTATGTCGAAAAAAAAACCCCAAAAACCAAAAACAATTTGTTTTGACGGTAATTTAAAGTAATTTTTACCACATTACAATAACCTCATATTCTCATCAATTACCTGAGACTTTTCTTTTCCTTATGGAAAAAGTCAAACCGAATGGAGCCCAATTACATCACAGGAAATCAGGTTTCTCTTTTTCAAATAATAAAATCAATTAAAGTAATTGGATAAGCCTCATGTTGACCAGAGAACCTCAACATGACCTTAAAGGCCAGACCACTGCCAACCGTTTCTGAACAACTGTGGTTGTTTGCAGCAGTAAAGGGGGTCTCTGAAGGACACAGACGGCGCCATGTCTGCACATCACATTACAGATGAGCTCATAGCCCTGGACACTGATGAAGAGTGGACATATAACACTGAGGCAAACATATTTCACACCCTGAAACACTCACTGGATTTGAATATGATCCAAAGAATCAAGCCAAAGTTAAAGACAGTCAGTAAACTGTGTTAAAACACCAAGGATACAAAAGTTTCAGAGACAAAATATTGATACTCGGTATGTAGGATTTGTGATAGGCTTCTTAACTGTTCTATTTTTCCATCTGTTGTTGTACTACAACACTTGGTATCATCTTGAATAATTTATACAGTATTTTCTCACTGGTTTTGTTGTGATATGGCAAACGGCAAACCACTCCTACCTCTCTAATTGTGCACTATCTTGTGAATTTAATTTTTTCATTCTATATGACTGCACATAAATGCACAGTCTTGTTAATCAGTCACTTTAAACTCGAGTAAACGGCTCTGAAGGACACACACACACACCATACTGCCACTTTACACATGAGCTCATAGCCATTCTAAGGTACCACTTGGCTAAAGTATGGGCTGTCTGGCATCCTGCAAAAACAACTCAGCAACCCAATAAAGACAAATATTTATGGTGAATCCTTGAAGCAGCTCCAGAAGCTCCCCAGAAGAGTGAGGAATCGGTTTAAATAGTGTTTTAGTCCGGTTTGGATTAGTTAGATGTGTGTAAAACATACAGTCACAAGTTCCTACTTCAAATATAGCCAGGTGTCGACGTTTACATCGTCAAACAAAATCAGCCAAACAAACAAAAATGTCAAAACGGGGCTTCTTACTTAAAAAAAAAAAAACAGTTTTAAAGTACTTTGGCTAAAAATTTGACAAACAAGTGGGTATTGTTATGATTATAAATTGTTATGTTAATTTGTGATGGGAAGAAATAACCAGTCGACGACATTTTTCACTGACCTTTTGAAGAAATTGATGAACAACGTCGTTAACTTAAGTCATGTAAGCTAATTTAAATCGTCTGATGATTAACAGTTATTTCCTCTTAGCCTGTTTCAAAGAGCACCGAGCCAGATGACACAAACTCCCGAAATAGACTTATGTCAACTTTACAAGTGCTCTAAACATAGTTTGACCTTTCAAAGTGGTCATTGCATATCACATTTCTACTATATTGAAAATGAAGGATAATTAGCTTGTTCAAACATCAACGTCTACGTAGAAATACGTCTAAGATGTTAAAACTGTGGCTCCTGAAAGTCAAAGCTACCGGCAGGTTGAAAGGGCAGCCATTACCTGTGCAATGACACAAAATATGTTTTCTTACCTCGTTAAACGTTTCTACACCACTTTCTTCAAACTTTAGTGTCGCTTTAATTTCATATAACTTATCCTTCGTGAAGTGGAGTCCAGACTCCGATATGAAGCAGGAGGCTGGACTGCAACAGGTGACACCGCGCGCTCACGAGCGGTATGAAAAGAGACGGGAGCGCGCGGGTCCAGCCGATTGGTTTAATTTTCCAAAAGCTCAGCATCGTCATCACAGCTGCATCTCTGTTCAACGTGAGGGGTTCAATAAACACAGAGCTGAGCTCTAAGCTGAGGCTCCCTTTTCTGTTATTTTTCCTTTTCATTTAATATATTTATATTTTGCGTCAATTTTAAAGGCCTCCTTAGAAGCTCTATTTCAACTTTCTCTCATGAGCCAAATCAAAATATTGCATCCTCATCATACTTATTGTGCTTACTTTGGCTCATTGGAAAGTCCCAAGGAAGAAAGAAAGAATGAAAGTGAAATGAACTTGAAAACTGTCTGGATCTACATTTTAAGGATAATGCAACAGCGACCTCGCCTGGATATAAAGAGGAACTATTAAAATGTGAACTGACGATGTCTTTGAAACGTTTTCTCCTGAATATTTTATATTTTAAAAAGTAAATGAGCAAATGAGCGAGTGAAAGAATGAATTCATACACTTGCAAGCCTCTTCAACAGACTACTGATACTGTTTTCTTTTTTTCCCCCTAAACTTAATAAAATCCAAATATGTAAAACAGAATCAGACTTTTCTTTTTTTAAACATTTTACCAATTGTTTAGGGCTTGTTGAAGAACAGCACTGAAAGATGCTGAAGCCTCAAGTGCTCCATCAACTGTGTTGCAAAGTAAAAATAATTAGGTCAAGAATCAGAAGTCATTGCATGTGAGAAATGAGTGCAAGAAAAATTAAAGATTGTTACTGTTTTCTTGTTCCCTATCATACGAACACATCAGTGTTTTAAAATAGTAGTGTATGCATCAACACAGAGGTCAGTATTATGTAATGTGTATAAATAGGCCTACTGAATGAGTGAGATTAAGGTGTGTGTTATGTGTGAGTGCACTCACTCTGCCACGGGGATATTATCCTCTGGAGGGCTGTCAGGCCACTCAGGAGGGGGGAGAGTCATGGAGTCAGGCAGCTCCGAGGGAAAGTCCTCGCTGCTCTTTGTGGCGGAGAAAGCCTCCTGTTGGAACACCGCCTCCCTTTCCTGTCTGAGAGACACTGCCTCCTGCTGATGAATGGCCTCAATGTCCAGCTGCTCCTCCAGGTCTGGCAGGGAGGGATGCAAAGCCAGAGATGAGCAACTTTAAGAGCAAGACCGATCAATTTCATTATATAATACAGTCTAACAGATTCACTAAATGAGATCTATTACAGCGATATATTAATAGACATCTTACCGTTGTAAACTTCCAGCATTGCTGAGCAGGAGACTGTGCCAAAGGAGTTGAGGGCCACACATTTGAACAGGCCAGAGTCCTCTGGTAAGGCCTCTGTGATCACCAGTGTACACAGCTCCTCTGCACAAGAACATAACTGCAGATTTTATTTACTTTTTAATTTCTAGAGACACTCGTATTTTACTTGCCTTCCTCTTAATTGCCTTGTGCCCTTCAGATTTATATCAGGACTCCTCACCCAATATTCTTTAAAACCATTAGGATATGAGCAGTATTCTGTACCTACCTGGCACTGACGCAGAGCTGGCCTCTGAGAAAAACAAGGAAAGAGAAAAGTCATTTCTTCTTCAGTTACAATAAATAAATCAGTGTTGAAAAAAAGCACTTAACAGCTCGATGGACTGATAACTTTGGAGTCACTTATAATATAATGTTGAGATAATTTGTTCATACAGCTTCATAAATCTCTATTAAAACAATATCTAGAGGTAAAATTCCAAGTCAGTCAGGTGAAAAAAGTGCATTTCTATAACAGCATCTCTACAACATTTCTAATCTGATCCAGTGTCAGCTGTACACTGTGGAGCACTTTTTTGTTGTTAGACTGAGAACCTTTATCTACTGTGTTATGTATTGATCCTCAACAGTAGCTAGAGCAGAGTAATTCACATATATTGTTCACCAACAACACACTTACTCTTGCGTAGTATCCTAAAGTCATCTGAGTCCAGTATTTGTTCATCCTCTCTGTACCACATGACCTGCAGGGGAGGGGTCCCCCTCAGTCTGCACTCCAGTACCACCAGCTGACCCTTTACTGTGGACACGTCATGGAGGCACTGGTAGAGGTGAAGATGATGGTTTCAAAGATGGAGAAATGGAAAGAAGACAGAGGAAGGGACAGGAAATGATTGCAATTAGTAATCTTTTGTTAAGATCATACAAACATTTTCCTTATTTAGTGATTATTTTGCTTAGTTTTAATTTATAGTTTATATGCATGTGAACGTAGAACAAGTGGGCTTTACCTTAACAAAAGAAGGAGCCACTCCATTCCCTGAGTACTGTTGATTGTAGATGGGACTCTGAGTCTGGAAATGGAAAAATACATTAATCATTTTATTTATGTGCTGATTTAATTAATTTGTAAGATAAGATACATTAGATCCTCTGTTTAAATTGGTAAACAAAGTATGTATGTTACCCAGTTTGCAATGCAAATTACAACCTATACTTTACATCCACAGTTCAAAGGCTGAAGGAGATGTCATGTTCTTGCTTATAAGCGTGGGAGTTTTATTTATGAAATTGAGATCAACTTCTCAAATGTTATCAATCATGTCTGTAAACTGAGCTGTAATTACCCTCTGAGGGCTGGCACACAGCGGCTGCACCAGGCTGGAGTGTCTCTGAGCAAGGAGGGTGGAGGAGGAGGAGGAAGAGCTGGAGGAGCAAGAGGTCAGCTCTCGAGAGGAGGAGGAAGAGGAGGAGGAGGAGGAGATCGTCAGGGACATAGTGCTGGTCTTCTTCTGCACCCTCTGGACGCTACAGTTACACATCAGCACGTGATGCATATTAGCAATGATTAGGACATGATTATGTCTTTGTTCTGTCAATGTTTCCTCATTATGCACCTTGACTGGCACCTCTTCAGTAGGAAATATGGAGCCAGGGAGTTAAGTTATTGTTAAGTGTTTTACAGATTATTTTTTAACACTGAAAGAACTTTTTGTGTGTTTTGTGTGTGCAGGTCTAACTTACTGTGCCATGTTTCAGGCGTTCCAGGAGGCAGTGACAGAGATTTTTTTTAGTTTTCTACAAAGACAGAAACAGAGTGTAGGACATGTTACAATAAACATGTAAAATAACTGTTGATCAGCTAAATAATGTAGTGTAAAAGTGACTCATTGCCTCTTGTAGGCATGAAAAATGCACATGCATAAAGGTGCAATACTCACAGAGGTGATGAGTAGTTAATTTAAGCCAAACCATGATCTTTTCTCAAAAATAACAAAGTAGTTTTGGTGCCTTAACTTAATTAAACTGTATCCATCACATAAAAGTATTCACACCAAGCTTCATTATGAAAGTCCAACTGAATATTGTATATTTTATATTGCTAACTTGACCACAGAACGAGAATGTGTGCATTTCACGTTTAAGGCAGGCAAACATAACACTGATACAGCATACCCTCAGGTCCAGTTCATGCTTCAGTATGTCAGGCTGGCTCTGATCAGTGTTGTAGAAAATTTTGTGTAATTGCAATAACCCACGTGTGTGTTTCACTATATCAGATATCAGAAGTTTTTCACCTCAGAGTTGTTAGCAACAGAAACAGCAGCCACATGTTCTAGGAGTTTTCTGTGCAGACAGACAGTAGCTTATTTACATGATTTTATTAGCTGGATAGTAAAAACCATAGACAGCAGATTAAATAGTGGATAAAGCCATCTTGATGTCACCAATTGGTTTTGGAAAGACTGTTTTAAAGCCTTGAGTTTGGCATCATACCTGTTGTCATCTTGCTTTTTTGGAGCCGGTATGATCATATTTTGGTCAAGAGGAGCTGTGGTGAATATGCATAATACCAACACCTGTGTGATGCCTAGTAGACAGCTTGTAGCTGCTGTCAATCAAAACGACCATGACAGTTGTCACACAAAGCTTTAAGCCTTATTCATATTTAAATATGTAAGTTATTAATAAAAATCCACCTCCTACTTTCCCTACTTTTGTGGTGAATAGGTAATTTAGCTATATAGAGAGAGCTATAACCTATATCTGCTGTAGAGTTTAGCATTTTAACATGGAGCTCTTTGGGAAATGATTTTGGAGCCAGACCAAGTGGCCATTTGAAGAACAGCAGTTTTTGACACCTGATAAAATCTTACAAGAGTAAATTTCTTTTTCAAATGCTGCCAAGGCAGCCTTGGGCAAGATATTCGATCTCAATTTCCTTCCAGTGGAACATTACATTAGATTCAGTTATTTGGCAGTGCTACTGTTGTGAGCAATTTCTATAGGTGGAGGATGTTTTTGGATGTAAACAGGTGTGCTCCTGGTAGATCCTGAAAACAAGTCTATATACACAACACACACTGTGAAAGAAAATCCAATAACTTAAGTATAAAGCAGTCCACCACATCAGTATCACAGCCTTAAATAGGGCCTCAATTCTTAGCATGAAAAATAACCTACACTTTTATTTTGGTCAATATATTTATTTTATTTTGTTTTATGCTCTGTTTAAATTCCCTCACATTTATTAACCTGACAGAATGAAACAATTTGACACAATTTTTAGACAACAGGAGGACTGGAGTCCATCATATGTGGTGTGCTGCTTTGTATCCCATTTCTCCTTTGAGTTATTGGTTAAAAGGGAAGCAGTGGGGATTGTGATTTGGATGGAGGACCACAGCCAGTAAGCTGTGAGCAGTTTATACAGCTTTAATAACACTGTTAAAATTTAAACAAGTGTTCAGGGAGCTCACAGCAGGAAATTGCAAATTACACTAAAAGGAGAGATTCTATGGTGTGCTTACGTGAATAATAACACAACCATACATAAACAGGGAAAAGGATTAGATTTTTCTTTTTGCTCACATCTGAGTTTCATGTGCATGCTAAAACTTTGCAAAAAAAGATTAAAAAAATCTTTTATTTGTGCTAAATTGTCCCATCACACACTCAGACACAAACATGATGTCATATAGCCTGCACCATGCTAGCTGAAATGCGACATCTTGTGAGCCTGTTGATCCTAAATTCCTTCCTTGCAAAATGTTGGAGTAGAGGAGACCCAGTGGAAGCACTATAAACTGTTATAAAAATATATAAAAACTATATATATATACTATATTAAAGTTTTCGTTTAACAGTAAACAAAAAAAAAAAAACAGGTTAGACTATAGCCTTACTGAACTTACAGAAATCCCCAATTTTAAGCAACCTTATAACTGACTTTTCTGCTTTTGTCAATCACTTACATGAGTGTTGCACTCAAAATATTCACCAAATACAAGAGCAGCTGTGGTAAACACAGAAATCCTATTCTCACTTGCTGTTTTTTTCCTCTTAAATGCTGCAAAGCTAATCTGATCAGAGTAAGAAATTGCCAAGTGTTTTACTCCCTGAACACCAGATGGTTGATTATATTTGATCCTGTCATAAACCACATACAGACAAAAAAACACAGATTCAATCCCATGAAGATAAACAAATGAAAAACAAAACAAAACAAACTATAAATAGCTTGCAACATGAAGACAGAACCTTCCACAAATCTGAGGCTTGATGCAGGATACGGAAGTAAAAGTGTATTGAGACTTTACTTTTTCAGTTTAACAGTGTGCTAACTAGTGAAGATTACAGAAATAAAATGAATATGGAAGCTAAGGCATGCTTTTTGTATGAAGAAGAATGAGTTAAACAGTTCTCTGTTGCAGGTTTACAGACAGAATCTGCTCTGCACAAAAGAAAAATGGCTGCCTTGATCCTCAAATCTCATTTCTTTACAGTTTTGTATGGGTGCAACAATATAGCTAATGCATATGGTAAAAAAACAAAAATGTATTCAGTCATTATTATGACATATTCGGTCATCTCTAACTGTGAACCATACAAATCTGCATTTGGAACAGACAACTTTTTCAGACAAGCCAGCCAAACCCACCTTCCTGCCTATGACAATTTCATCACCAGTCCAACAAATGCATCAGTTTCTACATACAAGATCATTATGGTCTCTGTTTTTATTAAAAGTTTGGCATATTCCAACAAAGTGAAGGTATATGGAGTTTTTATCTTGTCACACCCACAAATCAGGAACCTGCTGCCCTCTGCGGCTCCGTGCCTATGTTCTGGGCCCAGAGAAGGAGCTGACAGAGGAGGCCGTGGTTCAGGTTTCCAGGCTAAATTAAACTCTGCCACCTCCTGAGCACAGCAGAGACTCTCTGACCTGAGATAAATCTCTGTCTCTCCATTAACAAGACACACACAGACAAACAGTGGATGGTAAAACTTTCCTTCACACCAAATCTTCGCCTCTGCTCCGGCTTTTAATCCTTTATTTGAGTTTTATCCTCTCTGTGTGTCTGTTTGTGATTGTGCTATATGTGGATCACAGCACTACCATCAACAATGACTACACACTGTACAAAAAAGATGATCACAGCTTAAGAGAAAATAGCTGCAACATGTATAACCTCCATGCTCACATCCATTTTCCCCTCGGGTAATCGCTCCCTGCAGACATGCTTGTGTGTCTGATTTAAGTTCGTTGTTGATAAAACAACAGCTGCTGCTGAACCCTCCCTGTCAATTGTCTCTCTGTTACATAACCAAAGGATTTCGAGCAGTGGCAACAAGCTGCATTCATGCAGTGTTAACTAATCTCTTGCCTGGCAAGCAATAAATAGAGACATGCAGGAAGTGGTGGACAAGTTCAGTGATGACCCAAACAAGCAAAAGAGTTTTGTTTTCCTCTAATTATGGTCCAGTTTATGTTCCAATTAAAGATTTACTCCAGCAATTAAGTTTTTCATTTCCATCAATTGGTTGTTGATGACACAAGGGACAGATTTGAAAAAGAATGGCCAAAATTCAAAGAGAAGCAGACAAGATTTTCTCACTTTTGGCCTTTGTTTGGGGCAAGCTAAAAAATACTATGGATCCTACATTTCCCATGAAGCAATTCTAAAAGCGTCTTTTCATAAACTCTCCTTAGCTGATAAACTCGCCTCTCTTTTGAACATCACACCTCCAGTTTGGATTTTTAACAGGTTTTCTGTTAAATATTAATTCACAAGTCCAAACTGTGAAAACTTGGGCGACATCACAATGACATCACCAGGCCTATTTTTAAACCCTGGAAAGTTCCTCCAGCGCCACAGAAAACATTGTACAGCTATTTATCCACAGGCTACTCTTCATGATGAGTAAACTGAACTGTATGTGTAAAATTTTTTGCAGCGATTCAAGATCTAAATGCATCACATACCACCCACCTACTGACTGCATCAGTGTGATTCAGTGAATTCTGGCAATGTATGCACAAGTCTGTCATTAGAAAAAACTGACTGTAGGTTGCTCATACACGGAGGTGTGTTACTGATGATGTTTCACAGTGGGGTGAATCACAGACCTTGTATTACAGAAACCACCACTGCTGCCATTAAAATACAGTATGTCACCATGCACGTGTGAAATCTGATAAATTATTACCTTAAATTTGATATCAGTTAGGATTTAATTGCCTTTTATCAATAACTTCAGATAGAAGTGGATGATATAGTATTGGCTGAATCTGATATTTGAACAGGGACCAGACATACTGCATTGTAATGTATTAGTCTGAGGAAAGTGTGTGTACTTTTCACTGTTGTCCCTGACTGACCCAATAAGCAAAAAATAGTTCTTTACCATGTGAAACTGCAAGATGTTTTTATTTTTTCACACAAAATTTAAGAAAGATATTCTACAAAGAGATTGACACAACATAACTGCCTGCAGGGTTTATATTTTCTTGATTAGCAGAATAATAGAAGAATTTGTACAATATGACTGATACATGATCCGGATCATTTAGTCCTGGTTAGAAGGAAAAGGACCTTTTTGCTGTTGTTTGTTAATTGTTACATTGCATGAGCTTTATCAATGTTTCTTATTAGCTACAATCAGACTGGTCCAAAAACAAAATTCAGAACCTTTATTGATATTTTGACTCCAGTTTTTACATCCTAAAATACTATGTCTGCCTGTAAATATAAAAAAACAAACCTAACTTTTGTATAAACACAACATTACCTAACTCTAATCCCTAATCCCACAACAGACGGATGCTCTGCTCCTGTAGTCAAATATTTTGACCTATGGCACACAACTCTGGAGTTTAGGTGCCAATGATGAATAACAGCTTGTATTTTTAACATTGTGTATCCTCCGTAGACAATGTTCGTCATCCCACCTGTTCTGCTACACACAGGAAGTGAAGATAGCTGCACTTTCTCCAACAGTCTAGGGCAGGACCACCTGTTCTCACCAAACAGGAGAGAGTGCATTCAGGATGAGTCATGGTGAGGAACTTTGTCACTCAGCTTCCTATGAGACATGGTGTTCACAATCTGGCAGTATAGATGTATGTTTGGGTAGAAAGATGGATAGAAACACTGCAATGTGATTCATTTCCTAGCTGTTGCCATAGAAATATCCTCTTGCCTGCATCAGTTTAGCATTTCATAACCTATTCTTTATGTTAACAGCATTTACTGTATTCATTCATTCCCCTGTATTTCCAAATCTACACATTGCAACACTGAATTGTTGAATTGTTATTGTATAGAAACATGAACTTAGGTCATGGTTGATAAAGTAAAGAAAAAAAAAGAAGGTAACACCATCACCTACCCACAAACCTTGTTAAATTTAAACAAACCACCCACCGTGTAATTCCAGCCCTGCATACAACACCACGAAGCCTCCAGTCACCAGCAGCCCTCAGCTGTGGACAGATTTAGCACAGCAGTGGCACATTCTAGCAGCAGAGCTGGGCAAGTGGACCGTGTTGAAATGCACCATTAAGAAACGATTACCAAAGTCTGTGTACAGTCATCTGGCTCTTGCATAAATACATCATCATCGTGAACCAAATGTACAACTGTAACAGAACCACAACAATACACATGGTATGAGTACAGATCAGGAAAACACACACACCTGTGCTAAAACCGGACCATTGCTTGCTTTAGACCTTTGAACGATTTATCGCTGCACAAGACAACCTCGATGGTGGCCAAGTTTAAAACAGGTATGGTTTTTGCTTATTATAGGCACAGTCTCTGAACTCTTTAATTGCGTCTCTTCTTGGAATAAAAATATTCTTAATGATGACTGCATGAGAGGAAAAATTAGAAAAACACCAGAGTCATTCATTCTTAATCAGATGTTTTACAGTGAAGTCCAAAAGTGGTGGACCAGCCAAACCACTAGTATGGCCAAAAAGAGGGGGACT
Source organism: Acanthurus leucopareius (assembly GCA_029814765.1). Classification (NCBI taxonomy): domain Eukaryota; kingdom Metazoa; phylum Chordata; class Actinopteri; order Acanthuriformes; family Acanthuridae; genus Acanthurus; species Acanthurus leucopareius. The sequence continues at coordinate 4,792,346 of JAQMCX010000058.1, read as the reverse complement.
GGCATTCTGGAAGGAGTTTCTCACAATGAAAGAAAAAATCATTAGCATAATTAATCTGATGGTGAAGATTTCTGAATTGTTACAAAAGAATCTTGCCAAGTGAGTCTTTCATTTTGGGTTCTAAAGAGTTCACTGAGATGCTGTGAGCCCATTTTGAATTTTCCCAGTTGCATCACATTAAAAAAAAAAAGACCTCTTAACCCTCCACCTCCACCTCCACCTCTCCAATTCTCCTAACTCCTCAACTTGTTTGCTAGCAGGACTGATTTAGCCCAGACTGGGTCACCTGATCCCTCTGTCTGCCAACCACAGCTCAGCGGCTGAACACAGCGTCATAGAGGCATGCCAGGCTCGCAGTGAGAGCCCGCCCACCCTGCAACCCACTCAGCTTTGACTGGTATGCCTTGTGTTGCCTCACCCTTCAGAATATATAACTGACACACTTTTTTTTTACTTCTGCCTTTAAAGCCCCCAAACGGATGTCACAGATTTTACATCCACTGCATCAGTATGCAGCTCTGATGTAAACAGGTTGCATCATAGATAGATAGATAGATAGATAGATAGATAGATAGATAGATAGATAGATAGATAGATAGATAGATAGATAGA